>OU342742.1:430412415-430524276 GCA_910589775.1 Avena eriantha | reverse complement strand
TTTGAAAACTGGCATAAAAAATTCAAAATGGTCCAAACAAGGTAAATTCTCCGCGTGGTGTCATATTATGTGACTTAGTTACGAGGAAAAATACCAAACTTGGTATATTGATGGCATCTCGAAATACCTTCACGAAAATGACCTATCATGTTCGAGGTTTCATGGATTTCAGGCCAAATGGCCAACGTTCAATGGCCAGAATCGCGATATAGTTTGTGATATATGTGCCCATATGTGCACTCATGTCATCTTGGGATGACGAACAATGTTGCAGGAGGAAGTTTTTCCTTTTTTGTCGCACAGAAAATGAATTTATATTTTCTGAGTGCTAAAAAGAGGGTGTTTTGTGAAGCAACACCAAATGTTCAATTCAAAAATGCTACCACCCTATTTTTTTTAAAATACTAGACCACCTTACATGAATAATATCCAATCGGGGATTTTAAAACCTTTTTTTCAGCTCTGGTGAAAAATACAAATGTCTGCCTAATCGGCAGGAAGTGGTACCGGTTTGAACTACAGCAACATGATCTATGCTCATGATTTTTTGAAAAAAGCATTTTAGACTCACAATATGATGTTTCTTTAGAGATCCAATGCAGTTTTACGAGGCCCATCCCCTATCTTCATGCCCGGGCGTTTTGACCATAGTTTGAAACGGGAAAATTTGAAAACTGGCATAAAAATTCAAAAATGGTCCGAACAAGGTAAATTCTTCGCGTGGTGTCATATTATGTGACTTAGTTACGAGGAAAAATACCAAACTTGGTATATTGATGGCATCTCGAAAAAACCTTCACGAAAATCACCTATCATGTTCGAGGTTTCATGGATTTCAGGCCAAATGGCCAACGTTATGGCCAGAAATCGCGATATAGTTTGTGATAATGTGCCCATATTGTGCACTCATGTTCATCTTGGGATGACGAACAATGTTGCAGGAGGAAGTTTTCCTTTTTGTCGCACAGAAAATGAATTTTATATTTTCTGAGTGCTAAAAAGAGGGTGTTTTGTGAAGCAACACCGAATGTTCAATTCAAAAATGCCTACCACCCTATTTTTTTTAAATACTAGACCACCTTACATAAATAATATCCAATCGGGGATTTGAAAACCTTTTTGTTCACCTCTGGTGAAAAAAGACAAATGTCTGCCGAATCGGTAGGAAGTGGGTCCGGTTTGAACTACAGCAACATGATCTAATGCTCATGATTTTTTGAAAAAATCATTTTTAGACTCACAATATGGTGTTTCTTCAGAGATCCAATGCATGTTTTACGAGGCCCATCCCCTATCTTCATGCCCGGGCGTTTTTACCATACTTTGAAACGGGAATACTTCAAAACTGGCATAAAAAATTCAAAAACAGTCCGAACAAGGTAAATTCTTCACGTGGTGTCATATTATGTGACTTAGTTACGAGGAAAAATACCAAACTTGGTATATTGATTGCATCTCGAAAAAACCTTCATGAAAATGACCTATCATGTTCGAGGTTTCATGGATTTCAGGCCAAATGGCCAAAGTTATGGCCAGAATCGCGATATAGTTTGTGATAATGTGCCCATATTGTGCACTCATGTTCATCTTGGGATGACGAACAATGTTGCAGGAGGAAGTTTTCCTATTTGTCGCACAGAAAATGAATTTTATATTTTCTGAGTGCAAAAAGAGGGTGTTTTGTGAAACAGCACCAAATGTTCAATTCAAAAATGGTACCACCCTATTTTTTTCAAATACTAGACCACCTTACATGAATAATATCCCAATCGGGGATTTTCAAACCTTTTTGTTCACCTCTGGTGAAAAAGACGAATGTCTGCCGAATTGGTAGGAAGTGGGTCCGGTTTGAACTACAACAACATGATCTAATGCTCATGATTTTTTTAAAAATCATTTTCAGACTCATAATATGGTGTTTCTTCAGAGATCCAATGCAAGTTTTACGAGGCCCATCCCCTATCTTCATGCCCGGGCGTTTTGACCATAGTTTGAAACGGGAAAATTTGAAAACTGGCATAAAAAATTCAAAACGGTCCGAACAAGGTAAATTCTTCGCGTGGTGTCATATTATGTGACTTAGTTACGAGGAAAAATACCAAACTTGGTATATTGATTGCATCTCGAAAAAACCTTCACGAGAATGACCTATCATGTTCGAGGTTTCATGGATTT
Source organism: Avena eriantha (assembly GCA_910589775.1). NCBI lineage: Eukaryota > Viridiplantae > Streptophyta > Magnoliopsida > Poales > Poaceae > Avena > Avena eriantha. The sequence goes on along the minus strand of OU342742.1, from coordinate 430,522,101 downwards.
CAGGCCAAATGGCCAAAGTTATGGCCAGAATCGCGATATAGTTTGTGATAATGTGCCCATATTCTTTACTCATGTTCATCTTGGGATGACGAACAATGTTGCAGGAGGAAGTTTTCCTTTTTGTCGCGCAGAAAATGAATTTTATATTTTTTGAGTGCTAAAAAGAGGGTGTTTTGTGAAGAAACACCAAATGTTCAATTCAAAAATGGTACCACCCTATTTTTTAAAAATACTAGACCAACTTACATGAATAATATCCCAATCGGGGATTTTAAAACTTTTTGTTCACCTCTGGTGAAAAAGACAAATGTCTGCCGAATCGGTAGGAAGTGGGTCCGGTTTGACTACAGCAACATGATCTAATGCTCATGATTTTTTGAAAAAATCATTTTTAGACTCACAATATGATGTTTCTTTAGAGATCCAATGCAAGTTTTTCGAGGCCCATCCCCTATCTTCATGCCCGGGCGTTTTGACCATAGTTTGAAAAAGGGAAATTTGAAAACTAGCATAAAAATTCAAAAACGGTCTGAACAAGGTAAATTCTTCGTATGGTGTCATATTATGTGACTTAGTTACGAGGAAAAATACCAAACTTGGTATATTGATTGCATCTCGAAAAAACCTTCACGAAAATGACCTATCATGTTCGAGGCTCATGGATTTTAGGCCAAATGGCCAAAGTTATGGCCAGAATCGCGATATAGTTTGTGATAATGTGCCCATATTGTGCACTCATGTTCATCTTGGGATGACGAACAATGTTGCAGGAGGAAGTTTTCCTCTATGTCGCACAGAAAATGAATTTTATATTTTCTGAGTGCTAAAAAGAGGGTGTTTTGTGAAGCAACACCAAATGTTCAATTCAAAAATGGTACCACCCTATTTTTTTAAAATACTAGACCACCTTACATGAATAATATCCCAATCAGGGATTTTAAAACTTATTGTGCACCTCTGGTGAAAAAGACTAATGTCTGCCGAATCGGCAGGAAGTCGGTCCGGTTTGAACTACAGCAACATGATCTAATGCTCATGATTTTTTGAAAAAATCATTTTAGACTCACAATATGGTGTTTCTTCAGAGATCCAATGCAAGTTTTATGAGGCCTATCGCCTATCTTCATGCCCGGGCGTTTTGACTATAGTTTGAAACGAGGAAATTTGAAAACTGGCATAAAAAATTCAAAAACGGTCCAAACAAGGTAAATTCCTCGCGTGGTGTCATATTATGTGACTTAGTTACGAGGAAAAATACCAAACTTGGTATATTGGTAGCATCTCGAAAAAACCTTCACGAAAATGACCTATCATGTTCGAGGTTTCATGGATTTCAGGCCAAATGGCCAACGTTATGGCCAGAATCGCGATATAGTTTGTGATAATGTGACCATATTGTGCACTCATGTTCATCTTGGGATGACGAACAATGTTGCAGGAGGAAGTTTTCCTTTTTGTCGCACAGAAAATGAATTTTATATTTTCTGAGTGCTAAAAAGAGGGTGTTTTGTAAAGCAACACCAAATGTTCAATTCAAAAATACTACCACCCTATTTTTTTAAACACTAGACCACCTTACATGAATAATATCCCAATCGGGGATTTTAAAACCTTTTTGTTGACCTCTGGCGAAAAAGACAAATGTCTGCCGAATCAGCAGGAAGTGGGTTCGGTTTGAACTACAGCAACATGATCTAATGCTCATGATTTTTTGAAAAAATCATTTTTAGACTCACAATATGATGTTTCTTCCGAGATCCAATGCAAGTTTTACGAGGCCCATCCCCTATCTTCATGCCAGGGCATTTTGACCATAGTTTGAAACCGGAAAATTTGAAAACTGGCATAAAAAATTCAAAAATGGTCCAAACAAGGTAAATTCTCCGCGTGGTGTCATATTATGTGACTTAGTTACGAGGAAAAATACCAAACTTGGTATATTGATGGCATCTCGAAAATACCTTCACGAAAATGACCTATCATGTTCGAGGTTTCATGGATTTCAGGCCAAATGGCCAACGTTATGGCCAGAATCGCGATATAGTTTGTGATAATGTGCCCATATTGTGCACTCATGTTCATCTTGGGATGACGAACAATGTTGCAGGAGGAAGTTTTCCTTTTTGTCGCACAGAAAATGAATTTTATATTTTCTGAGTGCTAAAAAGAGGGTGTTTTGTGAAGCAACACCGAATGTTCAATTCAAAAATGCTACCACCCTATTTTTTTTAAAATACTAGACCACCTTACATGAATAATATCCAATCGGGGATTTTAAAACCTTTTTTTCAGCTCTGGTGAAAAATACAAATGTCTGCCTAATCGGCAGGAAGTGGTACCGGTTTGAACTACAGCAACATGATCTAATGCTCATGATTTTTTGAAAAAATCATTTTTAGACTCACAATATGATGTTTCTTTAGAGATCCAATGCAAGTTTTACGAGGCCCATCCCCTATCTTCATGCCCGGGCGTTTTGACCATAGTTTGAAACGGGAAAATTTGAAAACTGGCATAAAAATTCAAAAATGGTCCGAACAAGGTAAATTCTTCGCGTGGTGTCATATTATGTGACTTAGTTACGAGGAAAAATACCAAACTTGGTATATTGATGGCATCTCGAAAAAACCTTCACGAAAATCACCTATCATGTTCGAGGTTTCATGGATTTCAGGCCAAATGGCCAACGTTATGGCCAGAATCGCGATATAGTTTGTGATAATGTGCCCATATTGTGCACTCATGTTCATCTTGGGATGACGAACAATGTTGCAGGAGGAAGTTTTCCTTTTTGTCGCACAGAAAATGAATTTTATATTTTCTGAGTGCTAAAAAGAGGGTGTTTTGTGAAGCAACACCGAATGTTCAATTCAAAAATGCTACCACCCTATTTTTTTTTAAATACTAGACCACCTTACATAAATAATATCCAATCGGGGATTTGAAAACCTTTTTGTTCACCTCTGGTGAAAAAGACAAATGTCTGCCGAATCGGTAGGAAGTGGGTCCGGTTTGAACTACAGCAACATGATCTAATGCTCATGATTTTTTGAAAAAATCATTTTTAGACTCACAATATGGTGTTTCTTCAGAGATCCAATGCATGTTTACGAGGCCCATCCCCTATCTTCATGCCCGGGCGTTTTTACCATACTTTGAAACGGGAATACTTCAAAACTGGCATAAAAAATTCAAAAACAGTCCGAACAAGGTAAATTCTTCACGTGGTGTCATATTATGTGACTTAGTTACGAGGAAAAATACCAAACTTGGTATATTGATTGCATCTCGAAAAAACCTTCATGAAAATGACCTATCATGTTCGAGGTTTCATGGATTTCAGGCCAACGTTATGGCCAGAATCGCGATATAGTTTGTGATAATGTGCCCATATTGTGCACTCATGTTCATCTTGGGATGACGAACAATGTTGCAGGAGGAAGTTTTCCTTTTTGTCGCACAAAAAATGAATTTTATATTTTCTCAGTGCTAAAAAGAGCGTGTTTTGTGAAGCAACACCAAATGTTCAATTCAAAAATGCTATCACCCAATTTTTTTTAAAATACTAGACCACCTTACATGAATAATATCCCAATCGAGGATTTTAAAACTTTTTGTCCACCTCTGGTGAAAAAGACAAATGTCTACCGAATAGGCAGGAAGTGGGTCCGGTTTGAACTACAGCAACATGATCTAATGCTCATGATTTTTTGAAAAAAATCATTTTTATACTCACAATATGGTGTTTCTTCAGACATCCAATGGAAGTTTTACGAGGCCCATCCCTTATCTTCATGCCCGGACGTTTTGACCAGAGTTTGAAACGGGAAAATTTGAAAACTGGCATAAAAAATTCAAAAACGGTCCGAACAAGGTAAATTCCTCGCGTGGTGTCATATTATGTGACTTAGTTACGAGGAAAAATACCAAACTTGGTATATTGATAGCATCTCGAAAAAACCTTCACGAAAATGACCTATCATGTTCGAGGTTTCATGGATTTCAGGCCAAATGGCCAACGTTACGGCCAGAATCGCGATATAGTTTGTGATAATGTGCCCATATTGTGCACTCATGTTCATCTTGGGATGACGAACAATGTTGCAGGAGGAAGTTTTCCTTTTTGTCGCACAGAAAATGAATTTTATATTTTCTGAGTGCTAAAAAGAGGGTGTTTTGTGAAGCAACACCAAATGTTCAATTCAAAAATGCTACCACCCTATTTTTTTAAACACTAGACCACCTTACATGAATAATATCCCAATCGGGGATTTTAAAACCTTTTTGTTCACCTCTGGCAAAAATACAAATGTCTGCCTAATCAGTAGGAAGTCGGTCCGGTTTGAACTACAGCACCATGATCTAATGCTCATGATTTTTTTCAAAAATCATTTTTAGACTCAGAATATGGTGTATCTTCAGATATCCAATGCATGTTTTACGAGGCCCATCCCCTATCTTCATGCCAGGGCATTTTGACCATAGTTTGAAACGTGAAAATTTGAAAACTGGCATAAAAAATTCAAAAATGGTCCGAACAAGGTAAATTCTTCGCGTGGTGTCATATTATGTGACTTAGTTACGAGGAGAAATACCAAACTTGGTATATTGATTGCATCTCGAAAATACCTTCACGAAAATGACCTATCATGTTCGAGGTTTCATGGATTTCAGGCCAAATGGCCAACGTTATGGCCAGAATCGCGATATAGTTTGTGATAATGTGCACATATTGTGCACTCATGTTCATCTTGGGATGACGAACAATGTTGCAGGAGGAAGTTTTCCTTTTTGTCGCACAGAAAATGAATTTTATATTTTTTGAGAGCTAAAAAGAGGGTGTTTTGTGAAGCAACACCAAATGTTCAATTCAAAAATGCTACCACCCTATTTTTTTAAAACAATAGCCCACCTTACATGAATAATATCCCAATCGGGGATTTTAAAACCTTTTTGTTCACCTCTGGTGAAAAAGACAAACGTCTGCCGAATCGGTAGGAAGTGGGTCCGGTTTGAACTACAGCAACATGATCTAATGCTCATGATTTTTTGAAAAAATAATTTTTAGACTCACAATATGGTGTTTCTTCAGACATCCAATGCAAGTTTTACGAGGGCCCATCCCCTATCTTCATGCCCGGACGTTTTGACCAGAGTTTCAAACGGGAAAATTTGAAAACTGGCATAAAAAATTCAAAAACGATCCGAACAAGGTAAATTCCTCGCGTGGTGTCATATTATGTGACTTAGTTACGAGGAAAAATACCAAACTTGGTATATTGATAGCATCTCGAAAAAACCTCCACGAAAATGACCTATCATGTTCGAGGTTTCATGGATTTCAGGCCCAATGGCCAAAGTTATGGCCAGAATCGCGATATAGTTTATGATAATGTGCCCATATTGTGCACTCATGTTAATCTTGGGATGACGAACAATGTTGCAGGAGGAAGTTTTCCTTTTTGTCGCACAGAAAATGAATTTTATATTTTCTGAGTGCTAAAAAGAGGGTGTTTTGTGAAGCAACACCAAATGTTCAATTCAAAAATGCTACCACCCTATTTTTTTAAAACACTAGACCACCTTACATGAATAATATCCCAATCGGGGATTTTAAAACCTTTTTGTTCACCTCTGGTGAAAAAGACAAATGTCTGCCGAATCGGCAGGAAGTAGGTCCGGTTTGATCTACAGCAACATGATCTAATGCTCATGATTTTTTGAAAAAATCATTTTTAGACTCACAATATGGTGTTTCTTCAGAGATCCAATGCAAGTTTTACGAGGCCCATCCCCTATCTTCATGCCCGGGCGTTTTGACCATAGTTTGAAACGGGAAAATTTGAAAACTGGCATAAAAAATTCAAAAACGGTCCGAACAAGGTAAGTTCTTCGCGTGGTGTCATATTATGTGACTTAGTTATGAGGAAAAATAGCAAACTTGGTAAATTGATTGCATCTCGAAAAAACCTTCATGAAAATGACCTATCATGTTCGAGGTTTCATGGATTTCAGGCCAAATGGCCAACAATATGGCCAGAATCGCGATATAGTTTGTGATAATGTGCCCATATTGTGCACTCATGTTCATCTTGGGATGACGAACAATGTTGCAGGAGGAAGTTTTCCTTTTTGTCGCACAGAAAATGAATTTTATATTTTTTGAGTGCTAAAAAGAGGGTGTTTTGTGAAGCAACACCAAATGTTCAATTCAAAAACGCTACCACCCTATTTTTTTAAAACACTAGACCACCTTACATGAATAATATCCCAATCGGGGATTTTAAAACCTTTTTGTTCACCTCTGGTGAAAAAGACAAACGTTTGCCGAATCGGCAGGAAGTCGGTTCGGTTTGAACTACAGCAACATGATCTAATGCTCATGGTTTTTTGAAAAAATCATTTTTAGACTCACAATATGATGTTTCTTCAGAGATCCAATGCAAGTTTTACGAGGCCCATCCCCTATCTTCATGCCCGGGCATTTTGACCATAGTTTGAAACGGGAAAATTTGAAAACTGGCATAAAAAATTCAAAAACGGTCCGAACAAGGTAAGTTCTTCGCGTGGTGTCATATTATGTGACTTAGTTACGAGGAAAAATACTAAACTTGGTATATTGATTGCATCTCAAAAAAACCTTCACGAAAATGACCTATCATGTTCGAGGTTTCATGGATTTCAGGCCAAATGGCCAACATTATGGCCAGAATCGCGATATAGTTTGTGATAATGTGCCCATATTGTGCACTCATGTTCATCTTGGGATGACGAACAATGTTGCAGGAGGAAGTTTTCCTTTTTGTCGCACAGAAAATGAATTTTATATTTTCTGAGTGCTAAAAAGAGGGTGTTTTGTGAAGCAACACCAAATGTTCAATTTAAAAATGCTACCACCCTATTTTTTTTAAACACTAGACCACCTTACATGAATAATATCCCAATCGGGGATTTTAAAACCTTTTTGTTCACCTCTGGTGAAAAAGACAAATGTCTGCCGAATCGGCAGGAAGTGGGTCCGGTTTGAACTACAGCAACATGATCTAATGCTCATGATTTTTTGAAAAAAATCATTTTTAGACTCACAATATGATGTTTCTTCAGAGATCCAATGCAAGTTTTACGAGGCCCATCCCCTATCTTCATGCCCGGGCGTTTTGACCATAGTTTGAAACGGGAAAATTTGAAAACTGGCATAAAAAATTCAAAAACGGTCCGAACAAGGTAAATTCTTCGCGTGGTGTCATATTATGTGACTTAGTTACGAGGAAAAATAGCAAACTTGGTATATTGATTGCATCTCGAAAATACCTTCACGAAAATGACCTATCATGTTCGAGGTTTCATGGATTTCAGGCCAAATGGCCAACGTTATGGCCAGAATCGCGATATAGTTTGTGATAATGTGCCCATATTGTGCACTCATGTTCATCTTGGGATGACGAAAAATGTTGCAGGAGGAAGTTTTCCTTTTTGTCGCACAGAAAATGAATTTTATATTTTGTGAGTGCTAAAAAGAGGGTGTTTTGTGAAGCAACACCAAATGTTCAATTCAAAAATGCTACCACCCTATTTTTTTAAAACACCAGACCACCTTACATGAATAATATCCCAATCGGGGATTTTAAAACCTTTTTGTTCACCTCTGGTGAAAAAGACAAATGTCTGCCGAATCGGTAGGAAGTGGGTTCAGTTTGAACTATAGCAACATGATCTAATGCTCATGGTTTTTTGAAAAAATCATATTTAGACTCACAATATGATGTTTCTTCAGAGATCCAATGCAAGTTTTACGAGGCCCATCCCCTATCTTCATGCCCGGGCGTTTTGACCATAGTTTGAAACGGGGAAATTTGAAAACTGGCATAAAAAATTCGAAAACGGTCCGAACAAGGTAAGTTCTTCGCGTGGTGTCATATTATGTGACTTAGTTACGAGGAAAAATACCAAACTTGGTATATTGATTGCATCTCGAAAAAACCTTCATGAAAATGACCTATCATGTTCGAGGTTTCATGGATTTCAGGCCAAATGACCAACGTTATGGCCAGAATCGCGATATAGTTTGTGATAATGTGCCCAAATTGTGCACTCATGTTCATCTTGGGATGACGAACAATGTTGCAGGAGCAAGTTTTCCTTTTTGTCGCACACAAAATGAATTTTATATATTTTCTCAGTGCTAAAAAGAGGGTGTTTTGTGAAGCAACACCAAATGTTCAATTCAAAAATGCTACCACCCTATTTTTTTAAAACACTGGACCACCTTACATGAATAATATCCCAATCGGGGATTTTAAAACCTTTTTGTTCACCTCTGGTGAAAAAGACAAATGTTTGCCGAATCGGTAGGAAGTGGGTCCGGTTTGAACTACAGCAACATGATCTAATGCTCATGATTTTTTGAAAAAATCATTATTAGACTCACAATATGGTGTTTCTTCAGACATCCAATGCAAGTTTTATGAGGCCCATCCCCTATCTTCATGCCCGGACGTTTTGACCAGAGTTTGAAACGGGAAAATTTGAAAACTGGCATAAAAAATTCAAAAACGGTCCGAACAAGGTAAGTTCTTCGCGTGGTGTCATATTATGTGACTTAGTTACGAGGAAAAATACCAAACTTGGTATATTGATTGCATCTCGAAAAAACCTTCACGAAAATGACCTATCATGTTCGAGGTTTCATGGATTTCAGGCCAAATGGCCAACGTTATGGCCAGAATCGCGGTATAGTTTGTGAAAATGTGCCCATATTGTGCACTCATGTTCATCTTGGGATGACGAACAATGTTGCAGGAGGAAGTTTTCCTTTTTGTCGCACAGAAAATGAATTTTATATTTTCTGAGTGCTAAAAAGAGGGTGTTTTGTGAAGCAACGCCAAATGTTCAATTCAAAAATGCTACCACCCTATTTTTTTAAAACACTAGACCACCTTACATGAATAATATCCCAATCGGGGATTTTAAAACCTTTTTGTTCACCTCTGGTGAAAAAAGACAAATGTCTGCCGAATCGGTAGGAAGTGGGTCTGGTTTGAACTACAGCAACATGATCTAATGCTCATGATTTTTTGAAAAAATCAGTTTTAGACTAACAATATGGTGTTTCTTCACAGATCCAATGCAAGTATTAGCGAGGCCCATCCCCTATCTTCATGCCCGGGCGTTTTAACCACAGTTTAAAACGGGAAAATTTGAAAACGGGCATAAAAAATTCAAAAACGGTCCAAACAAGGTAAATTATTCGCGTGGTGTCATATTATGTGACTTAGTTACGAGGAAAAATACCAAACTTGGTATATTGATTGTATCTCGAAAAAACCTTCATGAAAATGACCTATCATGTTCGAGGTTTCATGGATTTTAGGCCAAACGGCCAATGTTATGGCCAGAATCGTGATATAGTTTGTGTAAAATACTAGACCACCTTAAATGAATAATATCCTAATCGCGGATTTTAAAACCTTTTTGTCCACCTCTGGTGAAAAATACAAATGTCTTTGCCGAATCGGTAGGAAGTGGGTTCGGTTTGAACTACAGCAACATGATCTAATGCTTCACAATATGCTGTTTCATCATAGATTCACTAAAAGTTTAGGAAGATTCCAACTCTACGTAAGAACAATCACTCCCGCCATTTTGACCACGTCTTGAAATAATAACTAATATTATGGCCACAATCATGGATATAATTTATGATAATCTGTTCATAATGCGCACAAAAAAGCATCTTACCATGTCAAACAAAAAATTTCAAATTTGTTGCACAAAAGATCATTTTTTATTTTCCAATTGTCAAAAAAAGCGTCTATGAAGAATACGTCGCAAAATATTACCTTCGAGGACATACGTAAAAATTGTATCATTTTATATTACAAGAAACTTAGCACCTCCTGAATGTGAACTAAATGATTTTTATATCATTTCAATCCCACCTCATGGATAAAAATTATGGAGAAATTACATTTTTATATTTAGCAAAAAAATAAAGTCCCTCCATTTGTGTGGGATCAAAGTTTGTAAGAAGCCTATAATTTTTAGAAAAACAGATCTGCTAATGGTCTATCAGGCTCTCGGCCCACCGGGTAAATGGAAAATTATGAAGTAAAAAAAAGGGAAGGCCTCGTTGGCTTGTGGCCCAGGCCCAACAGCCATTCCACAGATTAAAACGTCTGACGATTTCTATGTTGACAATTAACAGCGATGGCTGTAGTGGTTTGGTTCCTTCGCTAGTTTGGGAGAGGTCTCGAGTCAGATCCCTGGGTCGGCTCTTTTTTGCAAATAATATTTGCTTCGCGTGCCAACTCCATTTGTCAGTTTCTAGTGGATCCAGCATGTCAGTTTGATTTGCCCAATATTTCAGTGTGTCATGAGTCCCCACTTGATAGTGGCTTACTAGTAAAAATATCAGCTACACTTGCAACCCCACATAAATGGACACATCACCTGACACCTAGGCAAATTTGCCTAGGTGGTAGTCCAGTCACCATTATGTACATGGAAATATATTATTATTATATATCACGACCATCTGAATTGGTCATAATCGGCTATATATAATGATTTAAATCAGTGCGATCCATCTATGACCTTTTCGTGCTTGGAAAATATGACCTTCTTAATAAAATTGGTCATAATTTTTTAAGGTTTGGACCCTCCCAAATGCCTTACGACCAGTTGGTTCAGAATGGTCATAGATCTATGACCAAAATATCCATGGTCGTTAATAAAAGGTCACTAGTGAGCAGATTTCTTGTAGTGATTGCATGTGTGTTCTTTTCACATACCACATATGGATCCACCAGTGTCATTGCATGTGTGTTGTTTTCATTAACCACAGCTAGTGTCATTACATGTGTGTTCTTTTCACAAACCACATATGGATCCACCATAGTTCATTGCATGTATGTTCTTTTCACAAACCACGTGGAGCCACCAGTGTCACTGGATGTGTGTTCTTTTCATTAACCACGGCTAGAGTCATTGCATGTCTGTTCTTTCCACAAACCACATATGGATCCACCAGAGTCATTGCATGTTTGTTCTTTTCATTAACCACAGTTGGAGTCATTGCATGTCTATTCTTTTCACAAACCACATGGAAACAGCTAGAGTCATTGCATGTGTGTTCTTTTCATATACCACATATGGATCCACCAGTGTCATTGTATGTGTGTTCATTTCACAAACCACAACTAGAGTCATTGCATGTCTGTTCTTTTCACAAACCACATGGATCCACCAAAGTCATTGCATGTGTCTTGTTTTAATAAACCACAACTAGAGTCATTGCATGTGAATTCTTTTCACAAACCACATAAGGATCCACTAGATTCACTCGATCTGTGTTCTTTTCACAAATCACATATTGATCCACCAGTGTCATTGCATGTGTGTTCTTTTCATAACCACATAAGGATCCACCAGTGTCATTGGATGTGTATTCTTTTCACAAACCACATGAGCATGTGTGTTCTTCTCACAAACCACATATGGATCTACCAGAGTTCATTGCATGTGTGTTCTTTTCACAAACCACATATGGATCCACCAGTGTCATTGCATGTGTGTTCCTTTCATTAACCATAGCTAAAGTCATTGCATGTCTGGTCTTTTCACAAACCACATTGATCCACCAGTGTCACTGGATGTGTGTTCTTTTCATTAACCACAGCTAGAGTCATTGCATGTGTGTTCTTTTCACAAACCACAGATGGATCCCCCAGAGTCATTGCATGTCTGTTCTTTTCATTAACCACATCTAGAGTCATTGCATGTCTGTTCTTGTCACAAACCACATGGAAACATCTAGCATCATTGCATGTGTGTTCTTTTCATAGACCACATATGGATTCACCAGTGTCATTGTATGTGTGTTTTTTTCACAAACCACGGCTAGAGTCATTGCCTGTCTGTTCTTCTCACAATCCACATGGATCCACCAAAGTCATTGCATGTGTGTTGTTTAAACAAACCACAACTAGAGTCATTGCGTGTGTGTTATTTTAACAAACCAAATATGGATCCACCAGCGGCATTGCATGTGTGTTCTTTTCACAAACCACATATGGATCCACCAGTGTCATGCATCCACTAGTGTCATTGCATGTGTGTTATTTTCACAAACCACATATGGATCCACCAGTGTCATTGAATGTGTGTTCTTTTCAAAAACCACATATGGATCCACCAGTGTCATGGCATGTGTGTTCTTTTCATTCACCACATATGGATCCACTAGTGTCATTGCATGTGTGTTCTTTTCATTAACCACAACTAGAGTCATTGCATGTGTGTTCTTTTCACAAACCACATATGGATCCACCAGAGTTCATTTCATGTATGTTCTTTTCATTCACCACATATGGATCCACCGGTGTCATTGTATGTGTGTTCTTTTCACAAACCACATGAGCATGTGTGTTCTTCTCACAAACCACATATGGATCCACCAGAGTTCATTGCATGTGTGATCTTTTCACAAACCACATATGGATCCACCAGTGTCATTGCATGTGTGTTCCTTTCATTAACCATAGCTAAAGTCATTGCATGTCTGGTCTTTAAACAAACCACATTGATCCACCAGTGTCATTGTATGTGTGTTCTTTTCATTAACCACAGCTAGAGTCGTTGCATGTCTTTTCTTTTCAGAAACCACATATGGATCCACCAGTGTCATTGCATGTCTGTTCTTTTCATTAACCATAGCTAGAGTCATTGCATGTCTGTTCTTTTCACAAACCACATGGAAACAACTAGTGTCATTGCATGTGTGTTCTTTTCATAGACCACATATGGATCCACCAGTGTCATTGTATGTGTGTTCTTTCCATTAACCATAGCTAGAGTCATTGCATGTGTGTTATTTTTACAAACCACATATAGATCCACCAGAGTTCATTGCATGTGTGTTCTTTTCACAAACCACATATGGATCCACAAGTGTCATTGCATGGGTGTTGTTTTCATTAACCACAACTAGTGTCATTGCATGTGTGTTCTTTTCACAAACCACATATGGATCCACCAAATCATTGTGTTCTTTTCACAAACCACATATGGGTCCACCAGTGTCATTGCATGTGTGTTCTTTTCATTAACCACAGCTAGAGTCATTGCATGTATGTTCTTTTCACAAACCACCTAGAGCCACCAGTGTCACTGGATGTGTGTGCTTTTCATTAACCACAGCTAGAGTCATTGCATGTCTATTCTTTTCACAAACCACATATGGATACACTAGTGTCATTGCATGTGTCTTCCTTTCATTAACTACAGTTAGAGTCATTGCATGTCTGATCTTATCATAAACCACATCGACCCCCCAGTGTCACTGGATGTATGTTCTTTTCATTAACCACAGCTAGAGTCATTGCATGTGTGTTCTTTTCACAAACCACATATGGATCCACCAGAGTCATTGCATGTCTGTTCTTTTCATTAACCACAGCTAGAGTCATTGCATGTCTGTTCTTTTCACAAACCACATGGAAACAGCTAGAGTCATTGCATGTGTATTCTTTTCATAGACCACATATGCATCTACCAGTGTGATTGTATGTGTGTTCTTTTCATTAACCACAGCTAGAGTCATTACATGTGTGTTATTTTTACAAACCACATATATATCCACCAGAGTTCATTGCGTGTGTGTTCTTTTCACAAACCACGTATGGATCCACCAGTGTCATTGCATGTGTGTTAGTTTCATTAACCACAGCTAGTGTCATTACATGTGTGTTCTTTTCACAAACCACATATGGATCCACCAGAGTTCATTGCATGTGTGTTCTTTTCACAAACCACATATGGGTCCACCAATGTCATTGCATGTGTGTTCTTTTCATTAACCACAGCTAGAGTCATTGTATGTATGTTATTTTCACAAACCACGTGGAGCCACCAGTGTCACTAGATGTGTGTTCTTTTCATTAACCACGGCTAGAGTCATTGCATGTCTGTTCTTTTCACAAACCACCTATGGATCCACCAGAGTTGTTGCATGTCTGTTCTTTTCATTAACCACAGTTAGAGTCATTGCATGCATGTTCTTTTCACGAACCACATGGAAACAGCTAGAGTCATTGCATGTGTGTTCTTTCCATAAACCACATATGGATCCACCAGTGTCATTGTATGTCTGTTCTTTTCACAAACCACATGGATCCACCAAAGTCATTGCATGTGTGTTGTTTTAATAAACCACAACTGGAGTCATTGCATATGAATTCTTTTCACAAACCACATAAGGATCCACTAGAGTCATTGGATGTGTGTTCTTTTCACAAACCACATATTGATCCACCAGTGTCATTGCATGTCTGTTCTTTTCATAACCACATAAGGATCCACAAGTGTCATTGGATGTGTGTTCTTTTCACAAACCACATGAGCATGTGTGTTCTTCTCACAAAGCACATATGGATCCACCAGAGTTCATTGCATGTGTGTTCTTTTCACAAACCACATATGGATCCACCAGTGTCATTGCCTGTGTGTTCCTTTCATTAACCATAGCTAAAGTCATTGCATGTCTGGTCTTTTCACAAACCACATTGATCCACCAGTGTCACTGGATGTTTGTTCTTTTCATTAACCATAGCTAGAGTCATTGCATGTGTGTTCTTTTCACTAACCACAGATGGATCCACCAGAGTCATTGCATGTCTGTTCTTTTCATTAACCACAGCTAGAGTCATTGCATGTCTTTTCTTTTCACAAACCACATATGGATCCACCAGTGTCATTGTATGTGTGTTCTTTCCATTAACCACAGCTAGAGTCATTGCATTTGTGTTATTTTGACAAACCACATATAGATCCATCAGAGTTCATTGGATGTGTGTTCTTTTCACAAACCACATATGGATCCACCAGTGTCATTGCATGTGTGTTGTTTTCATTAACCACAACTAGTGTCATTGCATGTGTGTTCTTTTCACAAACCACATATGGATCCACCAGTTCATTGTGTTCTTTTCACAAACCACATATGGGTCCACCAGTGTCATTGCATGTGTGTTCTTTTCATTAACCACAGCTAGAGTCATTGCATGTATGTTATTTTCACAAACCACCTGGAGCCACCAGTGTCACTGGATGTGTGTGCTTTTCATTAACCTCAGCTAGAGTCATTGCATGTCTATTCTTTTCACAAACCACATATGGATCCACCAGTGAGATTACATGTGTCTTCCTTTCATTAACTACAGTTAGGGTCGTTGCATGTTTGTTGTTTTAATAAACCACAACTAGAATCATTGCACGTGTGTTCTTTTCACAAACCACATATGGATCCACCAGTGTCATTGCATGTGTGTTCTTTTCACAAACCACATATGGATCCACCAGTGTCATGGCACGTGTGTTCTTTTCATTAACCACATATGGATCCACCAGTGTCATTGCATGTGTGTTCTTATCATTAACCATAACTAGAGTCATTGCATGTGTGTTATTTTCACAAACCACATATGGCTCCACCAGAGTTCATTTCATGTATGTTCTTTTCACAAACCACACATGGATCCACCAGTGTCATTGTATGTGTGTTCTTTTCACAAACCATAGCTAGAGTCGTTGCATGTCTTTTCTTTTCAGAAACCACATATGGATCCACCAGTGTCATTGCATGTCTGTTCTTTTCATTAACCACAACTAGTGTCATTGCATGTCTGTTCCTTCCTCAAACCACATATGGATCCACTAGTGTCATTGCATGTCTGTTTTTTCATTAACCACATCTAGAGTCATTTCATGTGTGTTCTTTTCAAAAACCACATATGGATCCACCGGTGTCATTGCATGTGTGTTCTTTTCAAAAACCACATAAGGATCCACCATTGCCATTGCATGTGTGTTCTCCTCACAAACCACATATGGATCCACCAGTGTCATTGCATATGTGTTCTTTGCACAAACCACATATGGGTCCACCAGTGTCATTGTATGTGTGTTCTTTTCATTAACCACAACTAGAGTCATTGCATGTATGTTCTTTTCACAAACCACCTGGAGCCACCAGTGTCACTTGATGTGTGTTCTTTTCATTAACCACAGCTTGCGTCATTGCATGTCTATTCTTTTCACAAACCACAGATGGATCCACCAGTGTCATTGCATGTGTGTTCCTTTCATTGACCATAGCTAGAGTCATTGCATGTCTGATTTTTTCACAAACCACATTGATCCACCAGTGTCACTTGATGTGTGTTCTTTTCATTAACCACAGCTAGAGTCAATGCGTGTGTGTTCTTTTCACAAACCACATATGGATCCACCAGAGTCATTGCATGTATGTTCTTTTCATTAACCATAGCTAGAGTCATTGCATGTCTGTTCTTTTCACAAACCACATGGAAACCGCTAGAGTCATTGCATCTGTGTTCTTTTCATAGACCACATATGGATCCACCAGTGTCATTGTATGTGTTTTTTTTATTAACTACAGCTAGATTCATTGCATGTGTGTAATTATTACAAACCACATATAGATTCACCAGAGTTCATTGCATGTGTGTTCTTTTCACAAACCACATATGGATCCACCAGTATCATTGCATGTGTGTTGTTTTCATTAACCACAGCTGGTGTCATTGCATGTGTGTTCTTTTCACAAACCACATATGGATCCACCAGAGTTCATTGCATGTGTGTTCTTTTCACAAACCACATATGGGTCCACCAGTGTCATTGTATGTTTGTTCTTTTCATTAACCACAGCTAGAGTCGTTGCATGTATGTTCTTTTCACAAACCACATATGGATCCACCAGAGTCATTGCATGTCTATTCTTTTCATTAACCACGGCTAGAGTCATTGCATGTCTGTTCTTTTAACAACCCACATGGAAACAACTAGAGTCGTTGCATGTTTGTTCGTTTCATAGACCACATATGGATTCACCAGTGTCATTGTATGTGTGTTATTTTCACAAACCACGACTAGAGTCATTGCATGTATGTTCTTTTCACAAACCACATGGATCCACCGAAGTCATTGCATGTGTGTTGTTTTAATAAACCAGAACTAGAGTCATTGCATGTGTGTTCTTTTCACAAACCACATATGGATCCACCAGTGTCATTGCAAGTGTGTTCTTCTCACAAACCACATATGGATCCTCCAGTGTCTTGGATCCACCAGGGTCATTGCATGTGTGTTCTTTTCACAAACCACATATGGATCCACCAGTGTCATTGCACCACATATGGATCCACCAATCTCATGGCATGTGTGTTCTTTTCATCAACCACATATGGATCCACCAGTGTCATTGCATGTGTGTTCATTTCATTAACCACAACTAGAGTCATTGCATGTGTGTTCTTTTCACAGACCACATATGGATCCACAAGAGTTCATTTCATGTATGTTCTTTTCAAAACCACATATGGATCGACCAGTGTCATTGCATGTGTGTTCTTTTCACAAACAACAGCTAGAGTCATTGCATGTATGTTCTTTTCACAAACCACATGGATCCACCAAAGTCAACGCATGTGTGTTGTTTTAATAAACCACAACTAGAGTCATTGCATGTGTGTTCTTTTCACAAACCACATATGGATCCACCAGTGTCATTGCATGTGTGTGTTTTCACAAACGACATATGTATCCAGCAGTGTCATTGCATGTGTGTTCTTTTCACAAACCACATATGGATACACAAGTGTCATTGCATGTGTGTTGTTTTCACAAACCACATATGGATCCACCAGTGTAATTTCATGTGTGTTCTTTTCATTAACCACATATGGATCTACCAGTGTCATTGCATGTGTGTTCTTTTCATTAACACAACTAGAGTCATTGCATGTGTGTTATTTTCACAAACCACATATGGATCCACCAGAGTTCATTTCATGTATGTTCTTTTCACAAACCAGATAAGGACCCACTAGTGTCATTGGATGTATGTTCTTTTCACAAAACACATGAGCATGTGTGTTCTTATCACAAACCACATATGGATCCACCAGAGTTCATTGCATGTGTGTTCTGTTCACAAACCACATATGGATCCACCAGTGTCATTGCACGTGTGTTCTTTTCACAAACCATAGCTAGAGTCATTGCATGTATGTTCTTTTCACGAACCACATGGATCCACCAGTGTCAGTGCATGTGTGTTCTTTTAAAAAACCATAGCTAGAGTCATTGCACGTGTGTTCTTTTCACAAACCACATATGGATCCACCAGAGTTCATTGCATGTGTGTTCTTTTCACAAACCACATATGGGTCCACTAGTGTCATTGCATGTGTGTTCTTTTCCCTAACCGCAGCTAGAGTCATTGCATGTATGTTATTTTCACAAACCACCTGGAGCCACTAGTGTCACTAGATGTGTGTTCTTTTCATTAACCACCGCTAGAGTCATTGCATGTCTATTCTTTTCACAAACCATAGATGGATCCACCAGAGTCATTGCATACCTGTTCTTTTCATTAACCACAGCTAGAGTCATTGCATGTCTGTTCTTTTCACAAACCACAGCTAGATTCATTGCATGTCTGTTCTTTTCACAAACCACATGGATCCACCAAAGTCATTGCATGTGTGTTCTTTTAATAAACCACAACTAGATTCATTGCATGTGTGTTCTTTTCACAAACCACATATGGATCCACTAGTGTCATTGCATGTGTGTTCTTTTCACAAATGACATATGGATCCACCAGTGTCATGGATCCACCAGTGTCATTGCATGTGTGTTCTTTTCACAAACCACATATGGGTCCACTAGTGTCATTGCATGTGTGTTATTTTCATTAACATATGGATCCACCCGTGTCATTGCATGTGTGTTATTTTCATTAACCACAACTAGAGTCATTGCATGTCTGTTCTTTTCACAAACCACATATGGATCCACCAGTGTCATTGCATGTGTGTTCTTTTCATTAACCACATATGGATCCACCAGTGTCATTGCATGTGTGTTCTTTTCACAAACCACATATGGATCCACCAGTGTCATTGCATGTGTGTTCTTTTCATTAACGACATATGGATTCACCAGTGTCATTGTATGTGTGTTCTTTTCATTAACCACAACTAGAGTCATTACTTATGTGTTCTTTTCACAAACCACATATAGATCCACAAGTGTCATTGCATGTGTGTTCTTCTCTCAAACCACATATGGATCCGCCAGAGTTCATTGCATGCATGTTCTTTTCACAAACCACATATGGATCCCCTAGTGTCATTACATGTGTGTTCTTTTCATTAACCTCCTAGTGTCATTGCATGTGTGTTCTTTTCACAAACAACATATGGATCCACCAGAGTCATTGCATGTCTCTGTTCTTTTCATTAACCACAACTAGTGTCATTGCATGTATGTTCGTTTCATAGACCACATATGGATCCACCAAAGTTCATTGCATGTGTGTTCTTTTCACAAACCTGATGTCTACACACTTCTATTCTTGTAGACAGTTGTTGGCCTCCAAGTGCAGAGGTTTGTAGAACAGCAGCAAGTTTTCACTTAAGTAGATCACCCAAGGTTTATCGAACTCAGGGAGGAAGTGGTCAAAGGTATCCCCTCTCAAGCAACCCTGCAATCAAGATAAAAGAAGTCTCTTGTGTCCCCAACACACCCAATACACTTGTCAGGTGTCTAGGTGCACTAGTTCGGCGAAGAGATAGTGAAATACAAGTGGTATGGATATAAGATAACGGTGCTAGAAAATAGCTTGATGGCGTGGAAGATACTAAAGGCAAACTGAAATAAAGATGGAAGCAAGCAAACATGTAATAGATCTAATAGCAAACGGTGTTCAGTGCTTAGAAACAAGGCCTAGGGATCATACTTTCACTAGTGAACACACTCTCATATAAATATATTCTCTTCATGATACTACTCTTAACTACTATCCGGTTGGACACTCTAATCCATGGTAGGGTTATAACATCCCACCTCAAAGTAAGCCTTTCCCATCTAGAATACCCCACACTGTCACCTTGAGAACTAGATGGTTCCAGCAAACACCACAATTTCATAAACAGCCAACTCCAAATATAACTCATAACCAGTATTTGTAATCTCTAGCCTAAGTGCCACCATGGTGTGCATGCTATCACTTTCACACACATGGGGAGAGCAGAGATCTATTAAAGCACTTGAGTAGCAAGGTAGATATACTTGATTACAAAGCTCATGATCACAATATGATCATGCATAGAGAGAGATGAACACATAGCTACCAGTAGAACTCTTAGCCTCGAGAGAGAACTACTCGCTCCTCATCATGAGAATCAGCAACGGTGATGGAGATGGTTTTGGAGATCGATGGAGATGGCTCCGAGGGCACTTCCCCATCCCGGCAGGGTGCCGGAACAGAGACTTTCTATCCCTCAAATCTCCCCTTCGGTGGCGGTGGCACTGCGGAACTTTTCATGGCTGGAGGCTTGATGATTTAGGGTTTTTGCCTCGGGAGGAATATATAGGCGAAGGAGGCAAGGTCGATGGCTGGCCAGGGGGGCCACACCATGCCCTAGCACGGCCTGGGCTGGCCCACGCCAAGGGGTGGTGTGGCCACCCTGTGGCCCTCCTTCGTGTCTCCTTCTGGCTCTGTGAATCTTCCGGAAAAATATCAACTTTGGCTTTTGTCCGGTCCAATTCCGAGAAAATTGATTTTCTGAGTTTCCTAGAACCAAAAACAGCAGAAAATAGGCAGCTGGCACTATGGCTCTTGTTAATAGGTTAGTCAAAGAAATCATATGAAAAGTACTCCAATGTGTGGACAAAACATAAGAAACTAGATAAAACCAAGCATGGAACATCAACAATTATAGATACATTTGGAATGTATCAACATCCCCAAGCTTAACTCCTGCTCGTCCTCGAGTAGCTAAGTGATAAAAAGAAAGAATAAGTTTTTGAGGTGACATGCACCATCAAAGACTTGATCAAAGTATTTGTAAAACATTCAAAGCTGGGATCATAGTACTTCAATCATAACATGAAAGATAAAGTTCTAGCAATAAAACATAGCAACTCTGTTGCAACATGAAAAGGTACAAACAAAATATTCATGAATAACAGTGCTTTGCAAGACGTTTGTTTGTTTCACATAAAGAAAACATAGCATAATGGCATTCAGCTTGTCCCTCATAGAGTAGCAAATATAAATGCATAGGACACCTTCAAAGTTCATAAGAGTGACTAGATACAAATAGTTTAAAACAAGCAATATCAAGGTATGCATCAATCAACTAGTCTTGGGACAATGCACACAGAACTAAGAGTGGCCACTATGCTCTCAAAGTAGGTGCATAAAGATAGAAGGTGGAGACTCAATATAATGGTGGAATAAAAGCCTGCATAGAAGGAAGCAGGGATTCAAGTCTCATAAAGAGCTTCCAAAAATTATGGTACTTATAGCTTTCAGCTCTCATTGCCCCTATCATAAGCATCTTGAAGTGATTAAGGTTAAAGTGAACAAAATATGGTGCACATGCTTGACGAAGTATAAGTTCGAAATCTCATGTCCCTTGTATACGAGGGTCGCTCCTCATGCTACTCAATTTTAGTCACAGGTAAGTTCTTGTCATTGTAAGTATATGCGTATCATAGAGAACCGCCAACGGGTACCCCTTGCCCGATGATACGGAAGAATCCCCATATCAAAATGACAACGCAAGCAGACAACGAGCATCTCAGCAATCTTCTTATTTACCATGGGAATATGGTGCTTTTTTCTCTCTTTCCTCTTTTCATAATCTCTTTTTTTTTCTCTTTTCTCTTTTTTCTCAATATAGGACTCTTTTTTATAAGAAGAATGCTTCATAGACAGCTCATTATGGTTACGCTGCAGGTTTCCACCATGTCAGCATGGATTAGACCAGCGGCCCAGGCGTTTCTCTAACACATATACATAACTCCATGGACTTACAAGCTCCCCTTTCATTTCACACCGACGACATCCATAGACAAAAGAGCATGATATCAACTAGGTACAAAGTACCACTGCAATGTTGAAAGCGTTCCCCATGACAGCATGGTTCTGCTAATTCCCAACAAATAAGTGCAAGCATATACAACATAGATGACACAATGGTTAAAGTTTATTAAGGGCAAGAAAAGTAAAGTGTTCCATCAAGTTCGTGAGAGCTTTAATCACTAGTTTTCTCATAACAAGTTTAATTTGGGAGGTAAACAAAAGCATGAATATACTTGGAATAGCATAAGCTAGTAGGTAGGTATGGTGGACTCTTTGGAATAACTTGGTTTAAGGAGTTGGATGCATGAGTGGAACTCATACTTGGTTATGGAGGCTCGTAAAAGACTAGGAGCAACAAACTAAGAGAGCAATAATGGCCATAATCATTCAGAGCAACAAAACATCATTGATCAAAGCATAAAGTGATACTACTAGTTGAAAACTAAAGGATCATAAAGGCTATGGTGACTTGAGATAGTCATAACATGGTGTGAGCATGTGCCAAGTCAACCCAAATAAAGCATCAAAGGAGAATACCACTATACTATGCTTTAATATGCTAAAACAACGCATGATTCATCCAAGGCACATTAAGCAATCTCAATTGTTTATAACAAGTCATGCTACAACAAAGAATACTAAGCATAAAGCCAAAACAATATCAAGCATGGCATGACAAAGCATAGGCCACAGTCAAAAACAAGCTCTTTTTACCACATAAGCATGGACTTTCCTACTCTTTTCCAAACCAAACCAAACTATTTGCAAACCAAAGTATGAAAGAGGGGGTCCAACCAATTTATTCAGAAAACTAAGAAAACAAAAGCAAATGAAAAACAAAAACGAAAACGAAAAAGAAGACGCTCCAAGAACAACACAACTGTGCATGAAACAATAAAAATGAAGCGTTTGGAGGCAACCTGGGATTTTTATTGATGAAGAGGGGGATGCCTTGGGAATACCCAAGCTTTGACGCTTGTACTTCTTGGATATTTCTTGGGGTGACACGCGTGGCAACCCCAAGATTGAGCTTTAGTCCATCCTTCATATCATTACTCATTCCTTCCATACACCTGAAATTTTTCCTTCATACTAAACTTCACACAATCTTTATTAGCAACATTAGTGCACTCAAGATAAATAAGTCTTAAGGTTCATTTATAACACCAAATAAACCTCCATTAGAACACTAGCTACTGTATCACTTCCCTCAAAAAGCTCAATTTCCCAAAAGAACTCAAGAAGGAACCAACAAGAAGCAAATGCAGAAAATGGGAGAACTTTGTCAAAACAGACCAGCAGGTAAAGACGAATTGTTTCGAAGACCTTCTATTACTCAAATCAAAAAGTGTTGAACTAATGAAAGTTATATAACAACCTGGGGCAGAAGCACAAAAATTAACACCTCAAAAAGACGTTCAGATATTTTACATGAATTTTTACGGTGAAGCACATAAATCTATTTCGGGACAGCAACTTTCCCAATCATTACTTCTCTCTCATTAGAGGTTACTCTTGGCACAAAAAGCAAATAAAAAGGATAAGGAGAGGTTATTAAAGAGGTAATAACTTCCAAGACTCATCTAAAACTCTTGGGTTATCTCCCAATAAGTACTTTTCTTTAACGCCTTTAAGTTAGGCATAAGAAGCAAAGAAAGAATCAAGTGTTCTCAAATGAAGAAGCATAAAGACCAAATTTTGTTTTCATAGGAGAAGCAAAAGAAATATTTTATATCTTTTTAGGGAAGTGTTCTATACCTTTCTTGAGTGGGAGTTGATATTTAATGGTGCCTTATTTCATATCAATGATGGCACCAATAGTTCTAAGAAAAGGTCTTCCCAAAATAATAGGACAAGAAGCATTGTATTCAACATCCAAAACATAGAAATCAACGGGGACATAGGAATTGTTAACCATAATAAGAACATCATTAAGACTCCCCACGAGTTTCTTTTTAGCATTATCATCAAGTGGGACATTCAAATAACAATCTTCAAGAGGAGGCAAATCAAGCATATCATAAATCCTTCTAGGCATAATAGAAACACTACTATCAAGATCACATAAACCTTTGAAATCAAAGTCATTCAGTTCATATTAATGATGGGTTCCCAACCATCTTCTTGTTTTATAGGAATATAAGCTTCATGTTTCATCTTTTCTTCTTTAATCTTTATGAGAGCATCAATAATGTGTTTTGTAAAGGCCATGTTCATAGCACTAGCATTAGAACTTTTAGCAAGATTTTGTAGGAACTTAATAACTTCAGAGATATTACACCCATCAACATCAAAATCAAATTTATCATCTAGAGTAGTAGAACTATTACTAGCCTCAACACTAGTGGTGGTGATAGTAGAAACAGAAATGTTTCTAGCAATTTCATCTTCCCTTTCCCACTTAGCATGTAATTCAGCTAATAGTCTAACATTTTCATCAATTCTTACTTGTATAGCATTAGTAGCTGCAAAGGGATTCTCATTAGTTTCAGGTTTAGCAGCCATTTTATTAATCAATGAAGATTGAGCTTCATACAAAGATGATATATTTCTTTCAGCATTAGAGAGTTTCAATTGTAAACTAGGAATTTCCCTATTTAGACTCTCAAGTTGATGGCTAATGTTCTTCAAAATGATAGATTGTTCCTCCATAGTTTTAGTGAATAGTTTATTTTGCTCATATTGCATTTGCATGAAGTTTTTAGTGGCTCCTTCAACTTCTAAAATTCTTCCTTCACTAGGTAATCCAGGTTTACCATTATAGCCATAAGTATTATTGGGAGGGTAGGGCCTATAATTGTTATTACCATACGCATTGTTTCCAAAGTTGTTATTTCTTATGAAGTTCAGATCAACTTGCTCTTCTTGAGCAACCAAAGAACCCAAAGGAACATTATTTGGATCAATATGGGCTTTCCCATTAACAAGCATAGACATAATAATATCAATCTTATCACTCAAGGAGGAGGTTTCCTCAACAGAATTTACCTTCCTACCTTGTGGAGCTCTCTTAGTATGCCATTCAGAATAATTAACCATCATATTGTCCAGAAGTTCTGTTGCAGCACCCAAAGTGATGGTCATAAAGGTACCTCCAGCAGCAGAATCCAATAGGTTCCTTGGAGAATAGTTCAATCCTGCATAAAAAGTTTGGATGATCATCCAAGCAGCCAGTCCATGAGTGGGAGAATTCTTAACCAAAGATTTCATTCTTTCCCAAGCTTGAGCAACATGCTCATTATCAAGTTGTTTAAACTTCATTATTTCACTTCTCATAGATATAATCTTAGCAGGAGGATAGTATTTTCCAATGAAAGCATCTTTGCATTTAGTCCAAGAATCAATACTATTCCTACTTAAGGAATTCAACCATTCTTTAGTTTTTCCTCTCAAAGAGAAAGGAAACAATTTCAGTTTAATAATATCACCATCTATATCCCTATGCTTTTGCATATCACAAAGTTCAACAAAGTTATTTAGATGGGAAGCAGCATCTTCATTACCAATACCAAAAAATTGTTCTCTCATAACAAGATTGAGTAAAGCAGGTTTTATCTCAAAGAAAGTATCTTTAGGCACAGGTGGAGCAATAGGTGTGCTCATAAAATCATTGTTGTTGGTGCCAGTGAAGTCACACAACTTAGTGTTTTCAAGAGTAGTCCTTTTTTTGTGTTTTCAAATAAGAAAGCAAACTAGGAAAACTAATTTTTGTGTTTTTTGGATAACAAAACAAGCAAACAAAGCAAAAAGAAACTAAGCAAAACAAAAATAACAAAGTAAAGAGATTGGTTATGAGGGACTCCCCTTGTGAAGATGTCCTTGACTCCCCGGCAACGGCACCAGAAAATAGCTTGATGTCTACGCACTTCTATTATTGTAGACAGTTGTTGGGCCTCCAAGTGCAGAGGTTTGTAGAACAGCAGCATGTTTTCCCTTAAGTGGATCACCCAAGGTTTATCGAACTCAGGGAGGAAGTGGTCAAAGGTATCCCCTCTCAAGCAACCCTGCAATAAAGATACAAGAAGTCTCTTGTGTCCCCAACACACCCAATACACTTGTCAGGTGTATAGGTGCACTAGTTCGGCGAAGAGATAGTGAAATACAAGTGGTATGGATATAAGATAACGGTGCTAGAAAATAGCTTGATGGCATGGAAGATACTAAAGGCAAACTGAAATAAAGATGGAAGCAAGCAAACATGTAATAGATCTAATAGAAAATGGTGTTTTATTCCTTACAAAACAAGGCCTAGGGATCATACTTTCACTAGTGAACACACTCTCATATAAATATATTCTCTTCATGATACTACTCTTAACTACTCTCCGGTTGGACACTCTAATCCATGGTAGGGCTATAACAGCACACCTCAAAGTAAGCCTTTCCCATCTAGAATACCCCACACTGTCACCTTGAGCACTAGATGGTTCCAACAAACACCACAATTTCATAAAGACATCCAACTCCAAATATAACTCATAACAAGAATTTGTAATCTCTAGCCTTAGTGCCACCATGGTGTGCACGCTGTCACTTTCACACACATGGGGAGAGTAGAGATCTATTAAAGCACTTGAGTAGCAAGGTAGATATACTTGATTACAATGCTCATGATCACAATATGATCATGCATAGAGAGAGAGATGAACACATAGCTACTAGTAGAACCCTTAGCCTCGAGAGATAACTACTCCCTCCTCATCATGAGAATCAAGAACGGTGATGGAGATGGTGGTAGAGATCGATGGAGATGGCTCCGGGGGCACTTCCCCGTCCTGGCAGGGTGCCGGAACAGAGACTTTTTGTCCCCCGAATCTTCCCTTCAGTGGCGGTAGCGCTGCGAAACTTTTCGTGGCTGGAGGCTTGATGATTTAGGGTTTTTGCCTCAGGAGGAATATATAGGCGAAGGAGGCAAGGTCGGTGGCTAGCAAGGGGGCACACCATGCCCTGGCACGGCCTAGGCTGGCCTGCGCCAAGGGGTGGTGTGGCCACCCTGTCGCCCCCCTTCGTGTCTCCTTTTGGCTCCATGAATCTTCCGAGAAAATATCAACTTTGGCTTTTGTCCGGTCCAATTCCGAGAATATTGATTTTCTGACTTTCCTGGAACCAAAAACAACAAAACACAGGCAGCTAGCACTATGGCTCTTATTAATATGTTAGTCCAAGAAATCATATGAAAAGTACTCCAAAGTGTGGACAAAACATAAGAAAGTAGATAAAACCAATGGAACATCAAAAATTATAGATACATTTGCAATGTGTCAAAACCACATATGGATCCACCAGTGTCATTGCATGTGTGTTCTTCTCACAAACCACATATGGATCCACTAGAGTTCATTGCATGCATGTTCTTTTCACAAACCACATATGGATCCCCTAGTGTCATTGCATGTGTATTCTTTTCATTAACCTGCTAGCGTCATTGCATGTGTGTTCTTTTCACAAACGACATATGGATCTACTAGAGTCATTGCATCTCTCTATTCTTTTCATTAACCAAAACTAGGGTCATTGCATGTATGTTCGTTTCATAGACCGCATATGGATCCACCAGAGTTCATTGCATGTGTGTTCTTTTCCCAAACCACATATGGATCCACCAGTGTCATTGTATGTGTGTTCTTTTCATTAACCACAGCTAGAGTCATTGCATGTGTGTTCTTTTCACAAACCACATATGGATCCACCAGTGTCATTGCATGTCTATTCTTTTCATTAACAACAACTAGTGTCATTGCATGTCTGTAATTTCCACAAACCACATATGAATCCACCAGTGCCATTGCATGTTTGTTATTTCATTAACCACATCTATAGTCATTTCATGTGTGTTCTTTTCAAGAATCACATATGGATCCACTAGTGTCATTGCATGTGTGTTCTTTTCAAAAACCACATACGGATCCACCATTTTCATTGCATGTGTGTTCTTTTCACAGACCACATATGGATCCACCAGAGTTCATTTCATGTGTGTTCTTTTCACAAACCACATAAGGATCCACCAGTGTCGTTGGATGTGTGTTCTTTTCACAAACCACACGAGCATGTGTGTTCTTTTAACAAACCACATATGGATCCACCAGAGTTCATGGCATGTGTGTTCTTTTCACAAACCACATATGGATCCACCAGGGTCATTGCATATGTGTTCTTTTCATTAACCATAGCTAGAGTCATTGCATGTATGTTCTTTTCACAAACCACATGGAGCCACCAGTGTCACTAGATGTGTGTTCTTTTATTAAACCATAACTAGAGAAATTGTATGTCTGTTCTTTTCACAAACCACATATGGATCCACCAGAGTCATTGCATGTCTGTTCTTTTCATTACCCAGAGCTAGAGTCATTACATGTCTATTCTTTTCACAAACCACATGGAAGCAGCTAGAGTCATTGCATGTGTGTTCTTTTCATAGACCATATATGGATCCACCAGTGTCATTGCATGTGTGTTATTTTCACAAACCACGGCTAGAGTCATTGCATATCTGTACTTTTCACAAACCACATGGATCCACCAGTGTCATTGCATGTGTGTTCTTTTAATTAACCACAACTAGAGTCATTGCATGTGTGTTCTTTTCGCAAACCACATATGGATCCACCAGTGTCATGGATTAAAGTACTATGATCCAAGTTTAATTGTTTTACAAATACTTTGATCAAGTTTATGATGGTGCATGTCACCTCAAAAATCATTCTTTCTTTTTATCACTTACCTACTCGAGGACGAGCAGGAGTTAAGCTTGGGGATGTTGATACGTTGCAAACGTATCCATAATTTTTGATGTTTCATGCTTGGTTTTTATCTACTTTCTTATGTTTTGTTCCAACTTTGGAGTACTTTTCATATGATTTCTTGGACTAACCAATTAACAAGATGCCACATTGTCAGCTGCCTGTTTTCTGCTGTTTTTGGTTATGAGGGAGTCCCCTTGTGAAGATGTCCTCGACTCCCCGGTAACGGCGCCAGAAAATAGCTTGATGTCTACGCACTTCTATTCTTGTAGACAGTTGTTGGGCCTCCAAGTGTAGAGGTTTGTAGAACAACAGCAAGTTTTCCCTTAAGTGGATCACCCAAGGTTTATCGAACTCAGGGAGGAAGTGGTCAAAGGTATCCCCTCTCAAGCAACCCTGCAATCAAGATACAAGAAGTCTCTTGTGTCCCGTACACACCCAATACACTTGTCAGGTGTATAGTTGCACTAGTTCGGCGAAGAGATAGTGAAATACAAGTGGTATGGATATAAGATAACGGGGCTAGAAAATAGCTTGATGGCGTGGAAGAGACTAAAGGCAAACTGAAATAAAGATGGAAGCAAGCAAACATGTAATAGATCTAATAGCAAACGGTTTTTCAGTGCTTAGAAACAAGGCCTAGGGATCATACTTTCACTAGTGAACACACTCTCATATAAATATATTCTCTTCATGATACTACTCTTAACTACTCTCCGGTTGGACACTCTAATCCATGGTAGGGCTATAACAGCACACCTCAAAGTATGCCTTTCCCATCTAGAATACCCCACACTGTCACCCTGAGCACTAGATGGTTCCAACAAAAACCACAATTTCATAAAGACATCCAACTCCAAATATAACTCATAACAAGTATTTGTAATCTCTAGCCTTAGTGCCACCATGGTGTGCACGCTATCACTTTCACACACATGGGGAGAGTAGAGATCTATTAAAGCACTTGAGTAGCAAGGTAGATATACTTGATTACAAAGCTCATGATCTTAATATGATCATGCATAGAGGGAGAGATGAACACATAGCTACTAGTAGAACCCTTAGCCTTGAGAGAGAACTACTCCCTCCTCATAATGAGAATCAGCAACGGTGATGGAGATGGTGGTGGAGATCGATGGAGATGGCTCCGGGGGCACTTCCCCGTCCCGGCAGGGTGCCGGAACAGAGACTTTCTATCCCCCGAATCTTCCCTTCGGTGGCGGCGGCGCTGCGGAACTTTTCGTGGCTGGAGGCTTGATGATTTAGGGTTATTGCCTCGTGAGGAATATATAGGCCAAGGAGGCAAGGTCAGTGGCTGGCCAGGGGGGCACACCATGCCCTGGCGCGGCCTAGGCTGGCCTGCGCCAAGGGGTGGTGTGGCCACCCTATGGCCCCCCTTCGTGTCTCCTTCTGGCTCCGTGAATCTTCCGGGAAAATATCAACTTTTGCTTTTGTCCGGTCCAATTCCGAGAATATTGATTTTCTAGCTTTCCTAGAACCAAAAACAACAGAAAACAGATAGCTGGCACTATGGCTCTTGTTAATAGGTTAGTCCAAGAAATCATATGAAAAGTACTCCAAAGTGTGGACAAAACATAAGAAAGTAGATAAAACCAAGCATGGAACATCAAAAATTATAGATACATTTGCAATGTGTCAAAACCACATATGGATCCACCAGTGTCATTGCATGTGTGTTCTTCTCACAAACCACATATGGATCCCCTAGTGTCATTGCATGTGTGCTCTTTTCATTAACCTGCTAGTGTCATTGCATGTGTGTTCTTTTCACAAACGACATATGGATCTACCAGAGTCATTGCATGTCTCTATTCTTTTCATTAACCACAACTAGGGTCATTGCATGTATGTTCGTTTCATAGACCACATATGGATCCACCAGAGTTCATTGCATGTGTGTTCTTTTCACAAACCACATATGGATCCACCAGTGTCATTGCATGTGTGTTCTTTTCATTAACCACAGCTAGAGTCATTGCATGTGTGTTCTTTTCACAAACCACATATGGATCCAACAGTGTCATTGCATGTCTGTTCTATTCATTAACCACAACTAGTGTCATTGCATGTATGTTCTTTCCACAAACCACATATGAATCCACCAGTGCCATTGCATGTCTGTTTTTTCATTAACCACATCTAGAGTCATTTCATGTGTGTTCTTTTCAAAAACCACATATGGATCCACCGGTGTCATTGCATCTGTGTTCTTTTCAAAAACCACATATGGATCCACCATTTTCATTGCATGTGTGTTCTTTTCACAAACCACATATGGATCCAATAGAGTTCATTTTATGTGTGTTCTTTTCACAAACCACATAAGGATCCACCAGTGTCGTTGGATGTGTGTTCTTTTCACAAACCACACGAGCATGTGTGTTCTTTTAACAAACCACATATGGATCTACTAGAGTTCATTGCATGTGTGTTCTTTTCACAAACCACATATGGATCCACCAGGGTTCATTGCATGTGTGTTCTTTTCACAAACCACATATGGATCCACCAGGGTCATTACATATGTGTTCTTTTCATTAACCACAACTAGAGTCATTGCATGTCTGTTCTTTTCACAAACCACATGGAGCCACCAATGTCACTAGATGTGTGTTCTTTTATTAAACCACAACTAGAGAAATTGTATGTCTGTTCTTTTCACAAACCACATATGGATCCACCAGAGTCATTGCATGTCTGTTCTTTTCATAGATCATATATGGATCCACCAGTGTCATTGCATGTGTCTTATTTTCATAAACCACAACTAGAGTCATTGCATATCTGTACTTTTCACAAACCACATGGATCCACCAGTGTCATTGCATGTGTGTTCTTTTAATTAACCACAACTAGAGTCATTGCATGTGTGTTCTTTTCACAAACCACATATGGATCCACCATTGTCATGGATTGAAGTACTATGATCCCAGCTTTAATTGTTTTACAAATACTTTGATCAAGTTTATGATGGTGCATGTCACCTCAAAAATCATTCTTTCTTTTTATCACTTACCTACTCGAGGACGAGCAGGAGTTAAGCTTGGGGATGTTGATACATTGCAAACGTATCAATAATTTTTGATGTTTCATACTTGGTTTTTATCTACTTTCTTATGTTTTGTTCCAACTTTGGAGTACTTTTCATATGATTTCTTGGACTAACCTATTAACAAGATGCCATAGTGTCAGCTGCCTGTTTTCTGCTGTTTTTGGTTCTAGGAAGTCAGAAAATGAATATTCTCCGAATTGGACGAGACAAAAGCCAAAGTTGATATTTTACCGGAAGACTCACGAAGCCAGAAGACGAGACGGAGAGGGCCAGGGGCCAGCCACACCATACGGTGGCGCGGGTCCCCCTAGCTGCGCCACCAGGTGGTGTGGGCCCCTCGGGCCTCCACCGACCTTGCCCTTTCGCCTATAAGAAGCCCCTGATGCAAAAAACCCTAAATCATCAAGCCTCCAGCGACGAAAAGTTCCGCAGCACCACCGCCACCGAAGGGGAGATTCGGGGGATAAAAAGTCTCTGTTCCGGCACTCTGTCGAGACGAGGAACTGCCCCTGGAGCCATCTCCATCGATCTCCACGGCCATCTCCATGACCATTGGTAAGGGTTCTACTAGTAGCTATGTGTTCATCTCTCTCTCTATGCATGATCATGTTGTGATCATGAGCTTTGTAATCAAGTAAATCTACCTTGATACTCAAGTGCTTTATTAGATCTCTACTCTCCCCATGTGTGTGAAAGTGACAGCATGCACACCATGGTCACACTTAGGCTAGATATTACAAATACTTGTTATGATTTATATTTGGAGTTGGATGTCTCTGTGAAATTGTGGTGTTTGTTGGAACCATCTAGTGCTCAAGGTGACAGTGTGGGGTTATCTAGATGGGAAAGGCTTACTTTGAGGAGTGCTGTTATAGCCCTACCAATGATTAGAGTGTCCAACCGGAGAGTAGTTCAGCGTAGTATCATGAAGATTATACATTTATATGAGAGTGTTCAGTAGTGAAAGTATGATCCCTAGGCCTTGTTTCTTAGCATTGAAATACCGTTTGCAATTAGATCTGTTACATGTTTGCTTGCTTCCATCTTTATTTTAGTTTGCCTTTACTCTTTTCCACGCCATCAAGCTATTTTCTAGCACCGTTATCTTATATCCATACCACTTGTATTTCACTATCTCTTCGCCGAACTAGTGCACCTATACACCTGACAAGTGTATTGGGTGTGTTGGGGACACAAGAGACTTCTTGTATCTTGATTGCCGGATTGCTTGAGAGGGAATACCTTTGACCACTTCCTCCCTAAGTTCGATAAACCTTGGGTGATCCACTTAAGGGAAATATGCTGCTGTTCTACAAACCTCTCCACTTGGAGGCCCAACAACTGTCTACAAGAATAGAAGTGCGTAGACATCAAGCAATTTTCTGGCGCCATTGCCGGGGACTGAAGAAGAAGAAGCTCCCACGTCAACCATGCGCCAGAAAGTATTTTCTGGCGCCGTTGCCGGGGAGGTAAGGTAAAAGGTACTCACGTCCTCCGGTGTGAGTGCTCGAAGTTATTTCCTTTAGATTCTGCAATTTTGTCTTTTTGTTTCTTGTTTTTACTTGTTAGGCTTAATGGAAAACAACAACAAAATTAGAGAGCTTTGTAGTATTTATCTTGAGTTAGGACATGAAGTGTTTGAAGAGAAAATTAAAAAACCTATGGAACTTTATTTGCATGCTAATAGCAATGTTGTTAGCATGAATTCTTTGGACACCATTATTGCTAATGCCATGGAAAAGTCTAAGCTTGGGGAAGCTAGTTTTTATGAAAATGATCTTTTTAGTTCCCCAGCTTTGGAAGATAGTTATTCTATTGCTTATGCTGATACTACACCTCCAATATATGATGATTACAATGATGAGTATGATATTTTCAGTCCACCTACTATTGAGGAGAAAATTAATTATGATTACAATATGCCTCCTATATTTGATGATTATGGTGATGAGAATAATAATGATAGCTATTTTGTTGAATTTTCTCCCACTACAATTAATAAGAATGACTATGTTTATGTGGACAGTATTAATTCTTTTATGCATGTGGCTCATGATAAGAATGTTTTATGTGATAGTTATATTGTTAATGTTATTCATGATGATACTGGAAGTTATTATGAGAGAGGGAAACATGGTTTTATGCATCTCAATAATATTAGGTTCCCCTCTTTATGTTGATAGTCTTGAAGTTGCACTTGTTTTGCTTTTCTATGCTTGTTGCTTTGTGCTTCCATGACTTGTTTCTTTACAATATTCCTATGCATAGGAAGTAGGTTAGACTTAAATGTGTTTTGAATTTGCTTCTTGATGCTCTCTTTTACTTCAATTCATATTTCTTATGTGAGCATCTTCTCAAACTATCATGCCTAACTTAAAGGCGTTAAAGAAAAGTACTTATTGGGAGATAACCCAAAAGTTTTAGATGAGTCTTGGAAGTTATTAATTCAGTAATAACCGCTCCTTATCCTTTTTATTTGCTTTTTGTGCCAAGAGTAACCTCTAATGAGAGGGAAGTAATGCTTGGGAAAGTTGCTGTCACGAAACAGATTTCTGTGCTTCACCGTAAAAATTCGTGTAAAATCTCTGTACATCCTTTTTAGGCGTGAATTTTTGTGCTTCTACCCCAGATTGTTATCTAACTTTCGTTAGATCAACACTTTTCGATTTGAGCAACAGAAGGTCTTCGAAAAAATTCGTCTTTACCTGCTGGTCTGTTTTGACAGATTTCTGCCATTATTTGCATTTGCTTCTTTGTTGTTCCTTTTTAGTTCTTTTGGGAAATTGAGCTTTTTGAGGGAAGTGCTACAGTAGCTTGTGTTTTAATGGAAGTTTTATTGGTGTTAGAACTGAACCTAAACACTTATTATCTTGAGTACACTAATGTTGCTAATAAAGATTGTGTGAAGTTTTGTATGAAGAAATATTTCAGGTGTATGGAAGGAATGAGTAATGAGATGAAGGATGGACTAAAGCTCAAGCTTGGGGATGCCACGCGTGTCACCCCAAGAAATATCCAATAAGTACAAGTGTCAACGCTTGGGGATGCCCAAGGCATCCCCCTCTTCATCAATAAAAATCCCAGGTTTCTTCCAAACACTTCATTTTTATTGTTTCATGCACAGTTGTGTTGTTCTTGGAGCGTCTTCTTTTTCGTTTTTTTTTTCGTTTTGGTTTTTCGTTTTCTTGGTTTGCTTAGTTTGCTGAATAAATTGGTTGGACCCCCTCTTTCATACATTGGTTTTTAAATAGTTTTGTTTAGATTGGAAAAGAGTAGGAAAAGTTTGTGCGTAAGTGGTAAAAAGGAGCTTGTTTTTTACTGTGGCCTATGCTTTGTCATGCCATGCTTGATATTGTTTTGGCTTTATGCTTAGTATTCTTTGCTGTAGCATGACATGTTATAAACAATTGAGATTGCTTAATGTGCCTTTGAAGAATCATGTGTTGTTTTAGCATATTAAAGCATACTATTGTGGTATTCTCCTTTGATGCTTTATTTGGGTTGACTTGGCGCATGCTCACACCATGTTATGACTATCCCAAGTCACCATAGCCTTTATGATCCTTTTGGTTTTCAACTTGTAGTATCACTTTATTCTTTGATCAATGATGTTTTGTCGCTCTACATTATTATGGCCATTATTGCTCTCTTAGTTTGTCGCTCCCAGTCTTTTGCTAGCCTCCACAACCAAGTATGAGTTCCACTCATGCATCAAACTCCCTAAACCAAGTTATTCCAAAGAGTCCACCATACCTACCTACTAGCTTATGCTATTCCAAGTATATTCATGCTTTTGTTTACCTTCCAAATTAAACTTGTTATAAGAAAACTAGTGATTAAAGCTCTCACGAACTTGATGGCACAATTTACTTTTCTTTCCCTTAATAAACTTGAACCATTGTGTCGTCTATGTTGTATATGCTTGCACTTATTTGTTGGGGATTAGCAGAACCATGCTGTCATGGGAAACGCTTTCAACATTGCACAAGTACTTGTACCTAGTTGGTATCATGCTCTTTTGTCTATGGATGTAGTCGGTGTGAAATTAAAGGGGAGCATGTAAGTCCATGGAGTTATGTATATGTGTTAGAGAAACGCCTGGAGCGCTGGTCTAATCCATGCTGTCATCGTGGAAACCTGCAGCATAACCATAATGAGCTGTCTATGAAGCATTCTTCTTAAAAAAGAGTCCTATATTGAGAAAAAAGAGATTATGAAAAGAGGAAAGAGATAAAAAAGCACCATATTCCCATGGTAAATAAGAAGATTGCTGAGATGCTCGTTGTCTGCTTGCCTTGTCATTTTGATATGGGGATTCTTCCGTATCATTGGGCAAGGGGTACCCCGTTGGCGGTTCTCTATGATACACATGTACTTACAATGACAAGAACTTAATGGTGACTAAACTTGAGTAACATGAGGAGCGGCCCTCGTATTCAAGGGACATGAGATTTCTAACTTATACTTCGTCAAGCATGTACACCATATTTTGTTCACTTTAACCTTAATCACTTCAAGATGCTTATGATAGGGGTAATGAGAGCTGAAACTAATAAGTACCATAATTTTTGGAAGCTCTTTATGAGACTTGAATCCCCACTTCCTTCTATGAAGGCCTTTCTTTTACTTTTATGTTGAGTCTCCACCTTCTATCATTATGCACCTACCTTGAGAGCATAGTGGCCATTCTTAGTTCTATGTGCATTGTCCCAAGACTTGTTGATTGATGCATAACTTTGATATTGCTTGTTTTAAACTATTTGTATCTAGTCACTCTTATGAACTTTGAAGGTGTCCTATGCATTTATGTTTGCTACTCTATGAGGGACAAGCTGAATGCCACTATGCTATGTTTTCTTTATGTGAAACAAACAAATGTCTTGCAAAGCATTGTTATTCATGAATCTTTTGTTTGTACCTTTTCATTTTGCAACATAGTTGCTATGTCTTATTGTTAGAACTTTGTCTTTCATGTTATGATTGAAGTACTATGATCCCAGCTTTCAATGTTTTACAAATACTTTGATCAAGTTTATGATGGTGCATGTCCCCTCAAAAATTATTCTTTCTTTTTATCACTTACCTACTCGAGGACGAGCAGGAGTTAAGCTTGGGGATGTTGATACATTGCAAACGTATCCATAATTTTTGATGATCCATGTGAGGCCCCCAGATTAATCCTCCGAGAATTCCTGTTATGCATACAACCACGATCCCATGATCAGTTAGTCGTGGCACATAACCAACAAGTATCATTACAACATCTCAGAATATACCGAATTACAAGACTTACATAAATGTCGTTATGGCTACGTCAATAATCAGCAGCGGACTTCATCAAGCGCAGAGCCCAAGCGATGCCTTACCCTACATGCGACTGACTGGGAGAACGTCCTAGCTCGCATAGGCGCCACTTCACCTTCGTCTTGATATCTGACCACATTAATAGCCAGGGACAATGCCAGTGAGTACATTGAATGTACTCGCAAACCACCTTAAGAGAATAATAATAACAAGAGGATATGCAATATGGCTGTGGTAGTAGGAGGGCTCCAAGAGAGGTTCTTTTCTCAATTAGTTTCTCTTGTAGATATAGCATCTACATATCTTTGTTGAAAACTTTTGTAAAAAATTTTGGAAACCTTTTTGAAAAGTTTGGAAAACATTAGGATTGGGTCACCCATTCGTTTCCTTCTCCCGGTCGTCCCACGACCAAACTCCTTCCATCCCTTTCTCACCATCCCATGGTCAAAACAGGGATCCTTGCTGACCATCCCATGGTCAAAACATTTCGAAAGCCATATCTTTTCAGAAATCCTTTTTGAAAACAAAACCAGCACCGCTCTACAGAAGTTTGTCCAACCCGTCCTTAACCGCGGACACGGCCATTTGAATAGATTTACACTCTACAGAGGTTGTACACTTTACCCACACCATCCGGGTACACTACCCTGATCTTCACCGATCATGGGTCGAGTAACCGATCAAGACTCTCCGGATTCCCACTCCAATATAAGTGCCTACCCTATGAGTTTTAATCCCCTCAACACCGAGACGTCGGGCGAGGACCAACCGGAGCGCTCATAGTAACGCGTGGAGGCCTGCCGACCCTTTGTTCCTTCTCCCGGTCGATGTCCCACATGGGCCATTTGTCCAGAGAAGGCCCACCCTCCAGGGAGCGCAATCCTCTGTAGTAGTTGCGAGGCAGCTCATACCAGAATAGACAACCATCAAATCCAGCCCTGTCCCATACCAGAGTAATGTGGTTGCACGGGTTAAGTTGTTATAGCTAGACTACAAAGAATCGGGTGTGTTTTCGTAAACCTTTTTCCTCCGGTTTTCCTCCAGCATTTTGTAAAACAAAACCTTTTTCTTTCTCAACAACTCTTGGGAGGTCCCACCTCACCAAGGTTTTATCATAAAACATTTGGTAAAACTTTTTCCGGGTTCTTCCCATCCTCTAGTTTTCCTTCGGCTAAATCGGGGTCTCCAAAGGGATATGGTGTAATACACCATCTATTCTACTAGGGTCAAGTAGGTAACACCAAGGGGGTTGTACTTAGTAGTACAAAGGTGTAATAATTCGGAGGAGCCAAACCACTACCAAGTATACGTCAACATATAGGAAACCAATGTAGTTTTAGTAAATAGTAGATAAAAGATGCATAAGTAAAATAGTAGGACAAGGCTTATGACAAAAGAAGGTGGCTTGCCTAAGGATCAGCAATATGGCATAAATGTCCCTGGACTTCTTCTTTAGAATACCCAATATACAATAATAACCATCTTCTTCTGCTCTCTGATACAATCGCAACTATCGTCGATAGGGAACACATGCAAACAAATAGAAGAGCATAATCAATACTGGCTCCTGGGTTTTGATAGATATTGATGGTACACTTCCCTAGGAGTTGGAATCAGCCTAATATGTTCTGTAGACAAGCCTAGGGAATTTTCTAAAGTCAGATTGTCTCTGTTTTTGTTATTTTTGCTACAGAAACTTCCAGGCTCCACTTGAGAGGGGACCAAGTCTTGCTAACAGGTATTTCATATACCAAACAATTGCAGTTGGATTTACTCCATTTGGTGGGGTGGAACTCCCTTGAAGATTTATTGAATGAGAAAGGTATTATCTAGGAGATAAATCGACAGAAAATATACAGATGTTATTTGGCCAACCTTTTGGTACTGCATGTTAGAGTAAACCTTTAGTAACCCTAGGAAATTTAGATCTAGGAAATTGTAGTTGTTTTCCATTTTCAAAATGATTTAATCTGAAAGTCAATTTTCTGGATTTAATGAAATACTAAAAGAAAAAGGAGAGGGGCATTGCCGGGCTGGAATTCCGGTCGAACTGGGCCGTCCGGGGCAGAATGCAGCCCACCACGGGACAGGGTTCAAACAGCCTAGCAGGCGGGGCCCGCCCAAATAGTGGGCGCCGGTGGCCGAAGCGGTAGGGGCGAGTTTGGGCCATTGGATCGAAACGAGATGAACGGCCGCGAGCTCGTCTTCCTCGCTGAGTTAGAGTGAACAGAGGGGAACCCTAGGGGGCGGCGACGACGAGGTCAGGGAGGCTCACCAGGGGCTCGGTAGGAAGCGAGGAGGGGTGGGGGCGATGTGGCGTTCAACGGCGAGCCCGGGGAAGGGCGGCACGAGGGGTCTCCGCGCCGGAAACTGCATCGCGTGAGGACGCCCGAGGGAGAACTCGTCGGAGCTCGACGGCGGCGACGGTGGAGAGGATCCTGGGCAAAACAGCGAGGAGGGTTAGATGCAGAGGGACATGGTGGTCCTGGGAGCGAACATGCAGAGGGGGAGAGGCAGTAGGGGGAGTCCCTTGATCGGTAGACGGGGGAGGGTCGAAGCTTCTCCCTTGCTCTCTCTCGAGCAGGGCAGAGTAGTGGAGGGGGAGAGGGGTGCTCTGGGGTGGTGAGGTAGAGGGATAGGAGGCAAATGAGGGGGAGGGGAGAGCTGCAGGGCCGCAAGCAATATATACCGAGAGGGAGAGGTTCTTGATGGACTTGGTCCATGGAGTATGTGGGGGAGGGAGGTGAAACCAGGGGAGGTTGCTGTGGGCGAGGCGAAGTGGTTTCTGGTGGGGTGCAGGCCAGAGAGAGGGTTGTTGCTGTGGCAAGCTTGAATGCAAGGGCATGTGGTGCTTGTCCTTCTCTCTCCTACTAGCAAAAAGGGCTAAAAGACAAGGGAGAGGGTGTGCTACAGTGCAGCTACAGTAGTGGTTGACCAGGGTGTGTAATGGGTGCAGGAGAGGAGTGCTTGACAAGCTTGGGTGATGGTTTGATTAGGTTTTGGTTTAAGGCGGATGAAAGTCCAAATCTTCCATATAGAAGGATCAGGGTCAAGTTCTCCAAATTTGATCTTTGAGAGATGAATTAAGGGTACTGGTAGATGGACAAGGTTAATATACACCTCCAGGAATTTGATTTTTTCAGAGGAGTTTTAGTCCACTTAAATCTATTTATTTAAAAAGTGCAGAAGTGGTTTATAGAAGCTCATTGGAAAATTTTACATTGGACAAGGTTTGTTTTTGATGTGGTATGGTCCCAAATGGGAATACACCCTGGGAGAATTTTCCCAAGATTTATTGGGAGATAAAAGTATTAAAAGCAATTATTATTCCAATTCAGCCATTTAAGAAAATGGGAAAAAGGAAATAATAAAGCTCTTCAAAAATATTTATTTTTGAAGTAGGATGATAGGGTATGCTATATAGGACTCGATTGAGCCAAAATTTGAGGAAGTGTTTTGGCAAAAACCAAACTTTCCTTTATGAGAGGAGGTTTTGAAGAAATTGTCTATTAAAGAATTAAATTGATTTGGAGCCAAAATAAATATGGGTAATACTTGATAAATCTTGATGATAAAGGTAGATGATGTAGACAAGGTGTAGCAAGCATTTGCAACCTTGGGATTGGAGAATCCATGTTGATTTTGGTGGAATACCCTAGATTAAGGATCTAGGGTGATGTTAATTTCATACCATCAAAACCATGTTGGATCTTGGAGCTGAGAGCTACCCTTGGGGCATGGGATATATGGATGGATAGACCAAGTGATGTAGATTGCCATGGTGTATGGGTTTGAGCTTGATCCCTCTTGAGCTCACCCAGACAAGCTTTCAAAGTTTGAATAAAATAAGCCTGCCAAAGCAGATTATCAACTAGCCTTCAAAACCTTGTGGGTGTCAACAGCTCAAGGATCCAATTGGAAAAAGTGAAGTAGGTAATGATAGACCTATATGATTAGAACACAACCATGCAAAGAGTAGGTCCATAGAGGTTTGGATGGTGGTGGGAGCTTCTAGCAAAGTTGGCATGATGACTAGATTTGCAGGAAAAGTTATTTTCTTGCCTGCGAAACCATCAATAACTAGTGGGTTGAAGGCTGATTTAACCAAAGGAAAAAGTGGGAATTGGTAGTACTTATGATGGTTAACAAGATACTTCAAGTGCATTTCCAATAATGCACAAGGGTTGGGAAAAGGAGGCATTCAAAAGGGTGATATTGGAAACAAATTTCCAGACTTGAGCCAAATTTGGCAGATTTAGGGTTTTTGACTAGATATGAGAGGGGATGTTTTTGATGGGTGGCAAGGTATTCAAGCATCATCAAGTGGATGATGTTGAATTGTAGATTGAGTAGTAAGGATCCATGCTTGATACTGGTCTTTATTGACTTGGAAGCTTCTGGTGTGGATATCCTTAGAAGTGATCTGGTTAAGGGTTTTAGATGATCACCTAGTGGTACAGATCAGATCCTGATTGTATTCTTGCTTAGGGTGGGATGATTGGGGAGACATATTGATCCTAGTGATGAGCTCCTAGAGTAGCTCATACTATCTCCTAAGTAGACAATTCAAACAGCAGATCAAGGCAACTCATCCTACAAACAAATCAACTACTACTGGGGTTACCACCAAGCTGAGCTAGAGGTAAGGATGGGTATTTTCAAATAGGTTGGAGTTTGAACAAGGTAAGGTCCTTGGTATCTTTACCAAGAGTAGAATCTAAAAGCTTACAAAAAGGGTTTTGGAGATCCTAGAGGGAGGAGTAGTTGAAGGTTCTGTCTTGAAAACATAAGGAGATTATTATATAACTCTCCATAGTTTTGTCAATATAAGTTACAAAAATAGTTTTGGTTACATAAGCATCTTGGCTCATGTTTTGAAATGTCGGAACATTTGAGAATATGGAATTTAAGCCAAGACTGTTTTGGGAAGTAGCTTTTGTCAACTGGGTTAAGGTAAGGAGTATATCATCTAATACACATTCACGTGCATAAGCATATCCAAACAACGAGCAAACACTTCAGCATTAAACAAGATTTTTTTTTGTTCCCCCTGATTTTTGCATTCTGAACAACTAATCATGGTTACCGAAATTGGGATGTTACATTCCATGCTTGGTTTTTATCTACTTTCTTATGTTTCGTTCCAACTTTGGAGAACTTTTCATATGATTTCTTGGACTAACCTATTAACAAGATGCCATAGTGCCAGCTGCCTGTTTTTTGCTGTTTTTGGTTCCAGGAATTCAGAAAATGAATATTCTCGAAATTGGACGGGACAAAAGCCAAAGTTGATATTTTACCGGAAGACTCACGGAGCCAGAAGACGAGACGGAGAGGGGCCAGGGGCTAGCCACACCATAGGGTGGCGCAGGTCCCCCTGGCCGTGCCAGCAGGTGGTGTGGGCCCCTCCGGCCTCCACCTACCTTGCCCTTTCGCCTATAAGAAGCCCCCGATGCAAAAACCCTAAATCATCAAGCCTCCAGCCACCAAAACTTCCGCAGCGCCACCGCCACCGAAGGGGAGATTCGGGGGACAGAAAGTCTCTATTCCGGCACTCTACCGGGACGGGGAAGTGCCCCTAGAGCCATCTCCATCGATCTCCACCGCCATCTCCATCACCACTGCTGATTACCATGATGAGGAGGGAGTAGTTCTCTCTCAAGGCCAAGGGTTCTACCGGTAGCTATGTGTTCATCTCTTTCTCTATGCATGATCATGTTGTGATCATGAGCTTTATAATCAAGTAGATCTACCTTGCTACTCAAGTGCTTTATTAGATCTCTGCTCTCCCATGTGTGTGAAAGTGACAGCGTGCACACCATGGTGGCACTTAGGCTAGAGATTACAAATACTTGTTATGAGTTATATTTGGAGTTGGATTTATCTATGAAATTGTGGTGTTTGTTGGAACCATCTAGTGCTCAAGGTGACAGTGTGGGGTTATCTAGATGGGAAAGGCTTACTTGGAGGAGTGTTGTTATAGCCCTAACAATGATTAGAGTGTCCAACCGGAAGTAGTTCAGCGTAGTATCATGAAGATAATATATTTATATGAGAGTGTTCAGTAGTGAAAGTTTGATCCCTAGGCCTTGTTTCTTAGCATTGAAACACAGTTTGCAACTAGATCTGTTACATGTTTGCTTGCTTACATCTTTATTTCAGTTTGCCTTTAGTCTTTTCCACGCCATCAAGCTATTTTATGGCACCGTTACCACTTATAATTATCCATACCACTTGTATTTCACTATCTCTTCGCCGAACTAGTGCACCTATACACCTGACAAGTGTATTGGGTGTGTTGGGGACACAAGAGACTTCTTGTATCTTGATTGCAGGATTGCTTGAGAGGGAATACCCTTGACCACTTCCTCCCTGAGTTCGATAAACCTTGGGTGATCCACTTAAGGGAAAACTTGTTGCTATTCTACAAACGTCTGCACTTGGAGGCCCAACAACTGTCTACAAGAATAGAAGTGCGTAGACATCAACCACATATGGATCCACCAGTGTCATTGTATGTGTGTTCTTTTCATTAACCATAGCTAGAGTCATTGCATGTGTGTTAATTTTACAAACCACATATGAATCACTAGAGTTCATTGCATGTGTGTTCTTTTCACGAACCACATATGGATCCACCAGTGTCATTGCATGTGTGTTGTTTTCATTAACCACAACTAGTGTCATTGCATGTGTGTTCTTTTCACAAACCACAT
This sequence comes from Avena eriantha, assembly GCA_910589775.1. Classification (NCBI taxonomy): domain Eukaryota; kingdom Viridiplantae; phylum Streptophyta; class Magnoliopsida; order Poales; family Poaceae; genus Avena; species Avena eriantha. Next base: position 430,478,304 of record OU342742.1, on the reverse strand, counting down.
ATGGATCCACCAGAGGTCATTGCATGTGTGTTGTTTTCACAAACCACATATGGGTCCACCAGTGTCATTGCAAGTGTATTCTTTCCATTAACCATAGCTAGAGTCATTGCATGCATGTTCTTTTCACAAACCACCTGGAGCCACCAGTGTCACTAGATGTGTGTTCTTTTCATTAACCACAACTAGAGTCATTGCATGTCTGTTCTTTTCACAAACCATATATGGATCCACCAGAGTCAATGCATGTTTGTTCTTTTCATTAACCATAACTAGAGTCATTGCATGTCTGTTCTTTTCATAAACCACATGGAAACAGCTAGAGTCGTTGTATGTGTGTTATTTTCATAGACCACATATGGATACACCAGTGTCATTGTATGTGTGATCTTTTTACAAACCATAGCTAGAGTAATTGCATGTCATTGTATGTTTGTTCTTTTCACAAACCACATGGATCCACCAGTGTCATTGCATGTGTGTTCTTTTAATAAACATCAACTAGAGTCATTGCATGTGTGTTCTTTTCACAAACCACATATGGATCCACCAGTGTCATTGCATGTGTGTACTTTTCAGAAACCACATATGGATCCACCAGTGTCATGGATCCACCAGTGTCATTACATGTGTGTTCTTTTCACAAACCACATATGGATCCACCAGTGTCATTGCATGTGTGTTATTTTCATTAACCACATATGGATCCACCAGTGTCATTGCATGTGTGTTCTTTTCATTAACCACAACTCGAGTCATTGCATGTGTGTTTTTTCACAAATCATATATGGATCCACCAGAGTTTATTTCATGTGTGTTCTTTTCACAAATCACATATGGATCCACCAGTGTCATTGCATGTGTGTTCTTTTCACAAACAATATATGGATCCACCAATGTCACTACATGTGTGTTCTTTTCACAAACCACATATGGATCCACCAGTGTCATTGCATGTGTGTTCTTTTCATGAACCACATATGGATCCCTAGAATTCATTTCATGTGTGTTCTTTTCACAAACCACATAAGGATCCAGTAGTGTCATTGGATGTGTGTTCTTTTCACAAACCACATGAGTAGGTATGTTCTTCTCACAAACCACATATGGATCCACCTGTGTCATTGCAAGTGTGTTCTTTTCATGAACCACAACCAGAGTTAGTACATGTATGTTCTTTCACAAACCACACATGGATCCACCAGAGTCATTGTATTGCCTGTTCTTTTCACAAACCACAGTTAGAGTCATTGCATGTCTGTTCTTTTCACAAACCACATAAGGATCCACTAGAGTCATTGGATGTGTGTTCTTTTCACAAACCACATATTGATCCACCAGTGTCATTGCATGTGTGTTCTTTTCACAATCACATAAGGATCCACCAGTGTCATTGGATGTGTGTCCTTTCCACAAACCACATGAGCCTGTGTGTTCTTCTCACAAACCACAAATTGATCCACCAGAGTTCATCGCATGTGTGCTCTTTTCACAAACCACATATGGATCCACCAGTGTCATTGCACGTGTGTTCTTTTCATTAACCACAGCTAGAGTCATTGCATATATGATCTTTTCACAAACCACATTGATCCACCAGTGTCACTAGATTTGTGTTCCTTTCATTAACCACAGCTAGAGTCATTAGATGTGTGTTCTTTTCCGAAACCACATATGGATCCACGAGAGTCATTGCATGTCAGTTCTTTTCATTAACCACATCTAGAGTCATTGCATGTCAGTTCTTTTTACAAACCACATGGAAACAGCTAGAGTCATTGCATGTGTGTTCTTTTCATAGACCACATATGGATCCACCAGTGTCATTGTATGTGTGTTCTTTTCATTAACCACAGCTAGAGTAATTGCATGTGTGTTATTTTTACAAACCATATATGGATCACGAGAGTTCATTGCATGTGTGTTCTTTGCACAAACCACATATGGATCCACCAGTGTCATTGCATGTGTGTTCTTTTCACAAAGCACATATGGATCCACCAGTGTCATGGATCCACCAGTGTCATTGCATGTGTGTTCTTTTCATTAACATATGGATCCACCAGTGTCATTGCACGTGTGTTCTTTTCATTAACCACAACTCGAGTCATTGCATGTGTGTTTTTTCACAAATCATATATGGATCCACCAGAGTTTATTTCATGTGTGTTCTTTTCACAAATCACATATGGGTCCACCAGTGTCATTGCATGTGTGTTCTTTTCACAAACAATATATGGATCCACCAATGTCACTACATGTGTGTTCTTTTCACAAACCACATATGGATCCACCAGTGTCATTGCATGTGTGTTCTTTTCATGAACCACATATGGATCCCTAGAATTCATTTCTTGTGTGTTCTTTTCACAAACCACATAAGGATCCAGTAGTGTCATTGGATGTGTGTTCTTTTCACAAACCACATGAGCATGTATGTTCTTCTCACAAACCACATCTGGATCCACCTGTGTCATTGCAAGTGTGTTCTTTTCATGAACCACAACCAGAGTTAGTGCATGTATGTTCTTTCACAAACCACACATGGATCCACCAGAGTCATTGTATTGCCTGTTCTTTTCACAAACCACAGTTAGAGTCATTGCATGTCTGTTCTTTTCACAAACCACATAAGGATCCACTAGAGTCATTGGATGTGTGTTCTTTTCACAAACCACATATTGATCCACCAGTGTCATTGCATGTGTGTTCTTTTCAAAAACCACATAAGGATCCACCAGTGTCATTGGATGTGTGTCCTTTCCACAAACCACAGGAGCCTGTGTGTTCTTCTCACAAACCACAAATTGATCCACCAGAGTTCATCGCATGTGTGCTCTTTTCACAAACCACATATGGATCCACCAGTGTCATTGCATGTGTGTTCTTTTCATTAACCACAGCTAGAGTCATTGCATATATGATCTTTTCACAAACCACATTGATCCACCAGTGTCACTGGATTTGTGTTCCTTTCATTAACCACAGCTAGAATCATTACATGTGTGTTCTTTTCTGAAACCACATATGGATCCACCAGAGTCACTGCATGTCAGTTCTTTTCATTAACCACATCTAGAGTCATTGCATGTCAGTTCTTTTCACAAACCACATGGAAACAGCTAGAGTCATTGCATGTGTGTTCTTTTCATAGACCACATATGGATCCACCAGTGTCATTGTATGTGTGTTCTTTTCATTAACCACAGCTAGAGTAATTGCATGTGTGTTATTTTTACAAACCATATATGGATCACGAGAGTTCATTGCATGTGTGTTCTTTGCACAAAGCACATATGGATCCACCAGTGTCATTGCATGTGTGTTCTTTTCACAAAGCACATATGGATCCACCAGTGTCATGGATCCACCAGTGTCATTGCATGTGTGTTCTTTTCATTAACATATGGATTGAAGGAAATATGCCCTAGAGGCAATCATAGAGATGATTGTATTTCATGTGTATCCATGAGTTATTATAATGTTCCTTGAATATCCATATACCAGGCAACTTGTATTGATTGACAATTATGTGAATTGTTTGTGAAACTCTTTACTTGTATGGTTATCTAATAATTGTCCCTAGTCGGAGTTCATGCGAGGACACACGTGAATATTAGACTAGCACATCGATTGGTTGATGACTATGTTTCACAAGTCATTGACATGGAGATGTCAAACCAATGATGTGGACACATGTTATGAACATGGGGTTGGACTGACCCAACATGAGACTAGCAATAATACTTGCAGCTCTCTCTACACATCGTGTACGTTTTGTCCTTAGACCTGAGATTGTCGCATGTACTTGAGATGTGGATCGACCTACTTTGGGGCTATCAAACACTACTCCGTAACTGGGTAGTTATAAAGGTAGCTTTCGGGTTTGTCCTGATACATGCTGCAAGGCATCGGTCAATCAAGATGGGATTTGCCCCTCTCTACTTGAGAGAGATATCTCTGGGCCCCTCGAGTGATCGGATCCAGAAATGCATGGCCGTGCTACATATGGTTAAGAGTTAACCTAGTAAAGGGATTCTGAATCATAGTATCGAGAAAGAGAGGTCAGCTTAGAGCTAGACCAAATATCGTGAGGCAAAGGGAAAGACATGTACTCAACCTTGTGATGGTTCGTCCGAATGATCTTTATATGCGTTTAGGAGTTGGCACGTCTTGCTAGAGGCCGCTACCAACTATTGACGGAGTAAGTGTACTCGCGTCATGTCTATACGTGTATGAACCTATAGGGTCACACACTTTAGGGGCTGGAAGCCTAATGAGGATTGGATCCGAATTAGACCAGGCTTAGGCTGCTAATGGGCTGCTAATGTAGAAGCCCACCAGGGATGCCTATATAAGAGGGAGTGAGGCGAGCTGAAAAGGAGAGAGCATTCCACCCAGCCGCCACTCCTCTTCCGCCTGTGTTGCACGCGCAGACCTAGCAGTCTGGCGTGTAACGGCTTCCACTCCGGACGTGTGGATACCTCGGAGGTGCTGCATCTGTAGCACTTGGACGAGCCGCGCAAAGGGGAGCTGCTCGTGGGACGAGGACGAGGAGGAGACGTAGAACATCTACACTGCCGCAACGTGCTTCATCGAGTTCCGCACCTGCGCGTCTAGCGGTAATCCCGTGATCTATGACAATAGTATTCCTGGTTGACGCGGTAGAAATTTTTGATTTTACGCTAGTGTAGCCTACCCGTAACCCTTCAGTGGTATCAGAGCCAGGTGCTATTCAGTCATAGGTTTGGGAAGTTTGCATATGGTGATATGTAGATTGATATGAATGATATGATCGTTTGTATGGCGGTGTTTCTGGATTGATCTATGATCTTACTTTCCGTGATCGTGATTCTAAGGTCGTCGAACGACTTACCCCTACCGGTCGGTTTCCGCCATCGGGGTAGACAGTGACACATAAATCCTTCTGAATCACGCGAAGATCAATATGATTGATCGAATCGGGAATTAGATCTGAATCGACGTACCGTGATCAAAGGAGTTTGGTCGAATCGGAACTATGGTCGGTTTATGGTAAATTGGATTTGCCGATCAAAATCCTTAAAGAAAATTGTATAGATTTGATCTCTCATTTTTCACAAAAAGGTACCGCGAGGGGCGCTGCCCCTTTGAACCCCGCAGGGGGAGACCCCCTAGACCCCCCTTAGTCGTAGCCCCCTTTTTGTATCTCGTTAAGGTTCATAGGTGGTACGATTTCACATGATCCGGTAGAATGCGATTCTATGCACAACTTGTTTTTGCAGGATTTATGTGATCAGTATGGCCCAAAAATGTATGTGATGCATGTATGTATTTTTCATGACCTGCGTGTCGTGAGTTGGGCAACACGGCTGGAGCCATATGTGTTGTCAATTATTGTAATGGCCTGCGTGCCAACTTGTGATGATCCCAATACCATGTAATTTTGATTACTAGATGTTAGGAGTAATAGCTTGTATTAGTTCTTGGAGAACTCATCACTTGGAGGATGGCTCGCATAGAGCATGAAGATGGAGATCATCATGGTGGACAGGTTCTATGGCGATGGAGATCACCATGAGAAAATGGGCCATACTGTATCACATCTATGTGAATGCTATTCTTATACGTTTTACTACTATGCATGCTTAGATGATAGAAGTAGAACGATCCCTCACAAAGTTTAAGTTAAACCATGCCCTCCCAACCAAACCTTGCACCATCCTATGCCCTGTACAATCGTTGGTGGGTCTATGATATTAGGGTGCCACGGTTTTCCTTGGCTGGATGGGTTTGTATCGGATACCTACACGCATAAGGGTTGGTGAGCTTAACAAGGTCATCTTAACAGTTAAGGACCTTGGGGCATAAAGGTTGGGCGCCTAGGTTTGACATAGAGATGTCACCCAACAACAAGAGTCATATGTGATATGATTAGCAAAGGTTGCTTACCGATTTACCTTGTCTTCTAGCAGTGATGCTAAAGCTCACTAGTCGACTTGTTAATTGTGGATCTTGAATCACTTAGTATCAATAGAGGGATGTTGATTTAAGTGGGAGTATATGCTATTAAATTGTTTAATATGTTTTACTCTTTCATGGTTACATGGCTTAGTATTTTGCATATTTTTTTTGTTGTAGATCAATGGCACCGAACAATTCATCACCTTTTGCTTTGCGTTCGATTCTTGAAAAGGATAAACTAAATGGAACAAACTATTCGGACTGGGTCCGTAACCTGAGAATTGTTCTCAGGGCTGAGAAAAAGGAAACTGTTCTGGATACCCCAATCCCGAATGAACCTGCTGATAATGCAACTGCTACCCTTAAGAATGCCTACAAGAAAGCATGTGATGAATCTCTTGAGGTCAGTTGTCTTATGCTTGCATGCATGGAACCTGATCTTCAAAAACAGTTTGAGGATCAGGAAGCGTACGATATGATCGTTGCGCTTAAGGACATGTTCCAGACTCAGGCTAGGACTGAGAGGTACAATGTCGCTAAGTCCTTTGTGGAATGCAAGCTGGCAGAGGGAGCAGCTGTAGGCCCCCATGTGATCAAAATGGTTGGTTACAGTCAGACTTTGGAAAAGCTTGGTTTTCCATTAGGCCAAGAGTTGGCCACTGACTTCATTTTGGCATCTCTTCCATCTAGCTATGGGCATTTCATTTCGAACTACCATATGCATGGGGTGGAGAGGGGCCTTAATGAATTATGTGGGATGCTGAAAACAACAGAATGTGACATTAAGAAGTGTGCAGGGCATAGCCATGTGATGGCTGTGCAGAACAAGCCTAGCTTCAAGAAAAAGGGCACTTCTTGGCAGAAGAAGAAGGGCAAGGCTAAGGATACGATCCCTAAGCCAAACCCTGCACCCAAGCAAAAGGCTGGTCCTGCAGGAGACACTGAGTGTTTCTTTTGTCACGAATATGGCCACTGGAAGAGAAACTGCAGCAAGTACCAGGCTTCTTTGAAGAAAAGTGGAAGTAAGAGTACTTCCCACTCAGGTACACTTGTTGTAAATGTTGTGGACATTTTTCTCGCAGATTCTTATGTTAACTCTTGGGTATTTGATACCGGATCGGTTGCTCATATTTGCAATTCGATGCAGGGGCTAATAAGGACTAGAGAAGTGCAAAAAGGCGAAGTGGATTTTCGCGTCGGAAATAAAGCAAGGGTTGCTGCATTGTTCGTCGGCGTCATGCAACTTCACCTTCCGTCAGGATTTATCATGGAGTTGAATAATTGTTATTACATTCCTAGTATGGGTCGAAACATTTTATCACCTTCATGTTTGATGAGGGATGGTTATTCATTCGCGAGTACAAACAATGGTTGTGTAATCTCTAAGAATGCTATGTTTGTGGCTGATGCTCCCATTGTGAATGGGTTATTTATTTTAAATCTTGATAATGCATGTGTTTACAATGTTAGTGCTAAAAGGCTTCGGCCAAATGATTTGAGTCCTACCTATCTATGGCATTGTCGTTTGGGGCATATAAGTGAAAAGCGCATGAAGAAGCTCCATGGTGATGGTCTTCTAACTTCGTTTGATTTTGAATCATACGAGACATGTCAAGCTTGTTTACTTGGAAAGATGACCAAGACGCCTTTTACGGGGTTTCCCGAGAGAGCGACAGACTTGTTGGAACTCATACATACTGATGTATGTGGACCAATGAGCACGACAGCCAGAGGAGGATATCACTACTTCATTACTTTCACTGATGATTTCAGTAGATATGGCTATGTCTACTTGATGAAGCATAAGTCTGAAACTTTTGAAAAGTTCAAAGAGTTTCAAAATGAGGTAGAGAATCAACGTGGCAAGAAAATAAAGGCCTTGCGATCTGATCGCGGAGGCGAATATTTGAGTCACGAGTTTAGCAATCATCTTAAGAGTTGCGGAATTGTTCCACAGCTCACGCCGCCCGGAACGCCTCAAAGAAACGGGGTCTCTGAACGGCGTAATCGAACTTTGTTGGACATGGTTCGATCGATGATGAGCCAGTCGGATTTACCTTTATCATTTTGGGGTTACGCGCTAGAAACAGCAGCTTTCACACTAAATAGGGTACCATCTAAATCCGTAGTTAAGACACCATATGAGATGTGGACTGGAAAGAATCCCAGTTTGTCTTTTCTAAAGATTTGGGGTTGTGATGCATTTGTCAAGCGACTTCAGTCGGACAAGCTAACACCCAAATCGGATAAGTGCATTTTTGTGGGATACCCAAGGGAAACCTTAGGGTATTACTTCTACAACCGAGAAGAGGGCAAAGTGTTTGTCGCTCGTAGCGGTGTTTTCCTAGAGAAAGAGTTTCTCACAAAGGGAACGAGTGGAAGGTCGGTGCGACTTGAAGAAGTTCAAGATGAGCAAGTCGGGGATTCTTCTACGAGTGATGCTATTGTAGCAGAACAAGTTGAGGAACCCATGGCAATAGAAGCACCACAACCACGAAGGTCGGCGAGGCTCCGCGAAGCGCGAGAGTTATTATTGTTAGACAATGATGAGCCTGCGACCTATGCAGAAGCGATGGTGGACCCAGACTCTGAGAAATGGCTGATTGCCATGAGATCCGAGATAGAGTCCATGGGAGACAATCAAGTTTGGAACTTGGTTGACCTGCCTGATGGTTTTAAAGCCATCGAGTGCAAGTGGATCTATAAGAAGAAGATTGATATGGATGGAAATGTTCACATCCATAAAGCTCGACTTGTTGCAAAAGGCTTTCGACAAGTTCAAGGAGTTGACTACGACGAGACTTTCTCGCCCGTAGCGATGCTTAAATCTATACGGATCATTCTAGCCATATGGATCCACCAGTGTCATGGATCCACCAGTGTCATTGCATGTGTGTTCTTTTCATTAACATATGGATCCACCAGTGTCATTGCACGTGTGTTCTTTTCATTAACCACAACTCGAGTCATTGCATGTGTGTTTTTTCACAAATCATATATGGATCCACCAGAGTTTATTTCATGTGTGTTCTTTTCACAAATCACATATGGGTCCACCAGTGTCATTGCATGTGTGTTCGTTTCACAAACAATATATGGATCCACCAATGTCACTACATGTGTGTTCTTTTCACAAACCACATATGGATCCACCAGTGTCATTGCATGTGTGTTCTTTTCATGAACCACATATGGATCCCCAGAATTCATTTCATGTGTGTTCTTTTCACAAACCACATAAGGATCCACCAGTGTCATTGGATGTGTGTCCTTTCCACAAACCACAGGAGCCTGTGTGTTCTTCTCACAAACCACAAATGGATCCACCTGTGTCATTGCAAGTGTGTTCTTTTCATGAACCACAACCAGAGTTAGTGCATGTATGTTCTTTCACAAACCACACATGGATCCATCAGAGTCATTGTATTGCCTGTTCTTTTCACAAACCACAGTTAGAGTCATTGCATGTCTGTTCATTTCACAAACCACATAAGGATCCACTAGAGTCATTGGATGTGTGTTCTTTTCACAAACCACATATGGATCCCCAGAATTCATTTCATGTGTGTTCTTTTCACAAACCACATAAGGATCCACCAGTGTCATTGGATGTGTGTCCTTTCCACAAACCACAGGAGCCTGTGTGTTCTTCTCACAAACCACAAATTGATCCACCAGAGTTCATCGCATGTGTGCTCTTTTCACAAACCACATATGGATCCACCAGTGTCATTGCATGTGTGTTCTTTTCATTAACCACAGCTAGAGTCATTGCATATATGATCTTTTCACAAACCACATTGATCCACCAGTGTCACTGGATTTGTGTTCCTTTCATTAACCACAGCTAGAGTCATTACAGGTGTGTTCTTTTCTGAAACCACATATGGATCCACCAGAGTCATTGCATGTCAGTTCTTTTCATTAACCACATCTAGAGTCATTGCATGTCAGTTCTTTTCACAAACCACATGGAAACAGCTAGAGTCATTGCATGTGTGTTCTTTTCATAGACCACATATGGATCCACCAGTGTCATTGTATGTGTGTTCTTTTCATTAACCACAGCTAGAGTAATTGCATGTGTGTTATTTTTACAAACCATATATGGATCACGAGAGTTCATTGCATGTGTGTTCTTTGCACAAACCACATATGGATCCACCAGTGTCATTGCATGTGTGTTCTTTTCACAAAGCACATATGGATCCACCAGTGTCATGGATCCACCAGTGTCATTGCATGTGTGTTCTTTTCATTAACATATGGATCCACCAGTGTCATTGCACGTGTGTTCTTTTCATTAACCACAACTCGAGTCATTGCATGTGTGTTTTTTCACAAATCATATATGGATCCACCAGAGTTTATTTCATGTGTGTTCTTTTCACAAATCACATATGGGTCCACCAGTGTCATTGCATGTGTGTTCGTTTCACAAACAATATATGGATCCACCAATGTCACTACATGTGTGTTCTTTTCACAAACCACAAAAGGATCCAGTAGTGTCATTGGATGTGTGTTCTTTTCACAAACCACATGAGCATGTATGTTCTTCTCACAAACCACATATGGATCCACCTGTGTCATTGCAAGTGTGTTCTTTTCATGAACCACAACCAGAGTTAGTGCATGTATGTTCTTTCACAAACCACACATGGATCCATCAGAGTCATTGTATTGCCTGTTCTTTTCACAAACCACAGTTAGAGTCATTGCATGTCTGTTCTTTTCACAAACCACATAAGGATCCACTAGAGTCATTGGATGTGTGTTCTTTTCGCAAACCACATATTGATCCACCAGTATCATTGCATGTGTGTTCTTTTCACAAACCACATAAGGATCCACCAGTGTCATTGGATGTGTGTCCTTTCCACAAACCACAGGAGCCTGTGTGTTCTTCTCACAAACCACAAATTGATCCACCAGAGTTCATCGCATGTGTGCTCTTTTCACAAACCACATATGGATCCACCAGTGTCATTGCATGTGTGTTCTTTTCATTAACCACAGCTAGAGTCATTGCATATATGATCTTTTCACAAACCACATTGATCCACCAGTGTCACTGGATTTGTGTTCCTTTCATTAACCACAGCTAGAGTCATTACAGGTGTGTTCTTTTCTGAAACCACATATGGATCCACCAGAGTCATTGCATGTCAGTTGTTTTCATTAACCACATCTAGAGTCATCGCATGTCAGTTCTTTTCACAAACCACATGGAAACAGCTAGAGTCATTGCATGTGTGTTCTATTCATAGACCACATATGGATCCACCAGTGTCATTGTATGTGTGTTCTTTTCATTAACCACAGCTAGAGTAATTGCATGTGTGTTATTTTAACAAACCTTATATGGATCACGAGAGTTCATTGCATGTGTGTTCTTTGCACAAACCACATATGGATCCACCAGTGTCATTGCATGTGTGTTCTTTTCACAAAGCACATATGGATCCACCAGTGTCATGGATCCACCAGTGTCATTGCATGTGTGTTCTTTTCATTAACATATGGATCCACCAGTGTAATTGCACGTGTGTTCTTTTCATTAACCACAACTCGAGTCATTGCATGTGTGTTTTTTCACAAATCATATATGGATCCACCAGAGTTTATTTCATGTGTGTTCTTTTCACAAATCACATATGGGTCCACCTGTGTCATTGCATATGTGTTCGTTTCACAAACAATATATGGATCCACCAATGTCACTACATGTGTGTTCTTTTCACAAACCACATATGGATCCACCAGTGTCATTGCATGTGTGTTCTTTTCATGAACCACATATGGATCCCCAGAATTCATTTCATGTGTGTTCTTTTCACAAACCACATAAGGATCCACCAGTGTCATTGGATGTGTGTCCTTTCCACAAACCATAGGAGCCTGTGTGTTCTTCTCAGAAACCACAAATTGATCCACCAGAGTTCATCGCATGTGTGCTCTTTTCACAAACCACATATGGATCCACCAGTGTCATTGCATGTGTGTTCTTTTCATTAACCACAGCTAGAGTCATTGCATATATGATCTTTTCACAAACCACATTGATCCACCAGTGTCACTGGATTTGTGTTCCGTTCATTAACCACAGCTAGAGTCATTACAGGTGTGTTCTTTTCTGAAACCACATATGGATCCACCAGAGTCATTGCATGTCAGTTCTTTTCATTAACCACATCTAGAGTCATTGCATGTCAGTTCTTTTCACAAACCACATGGAAACAGCTAGAGTCATTGCATGTGTGTTCTTTTCATAGACCACATATGGATCCACCAGTGTCATTGTATGTGTGTTCTTTTCATTAACCACAGCTAGAGTAATTGCATGTGTGTTATTTTTACAAACCATATATGGATCACGAGAGTTCATTGCATGTGTGTTCTTTGCACAAACCACATATGGATCCACCAGTGTCATTGCATGTGTGTTCTTTTCACAAAGCACATATGGATCCACCAGTGTCATTGCATGTGTGTTCTTTTCATTAACATATGGATCCACCAGTGTAATTGCACGTGTGTTCTTTTCATTAACCACAACTCGAGTCATTGCATGTGTGTTTTTTCACAAATCATATATGGATCCACCAGAGTTTATTTCATGTGTGTTCTTTTCACAAATCACATATGGGTCCACCAGTGTCATTGCATGTGTGTTCGTTTCACAAACAATATATGGATCCACCAATGTCACTACATGTGTGTTCTTTTCACAAACCACATATGGATCCACCAGTGTCATTGCATGTGTGTTCTTTTCATGAACCACATATGGATCCCCAGAATTCATTTCATGTGTGTTCTTTTCACAAACCACATAAGGATCCACCAGTGTCATTGGATGTGTGTCCTTTCCACAAACCACAGGAGCCTGTGTGTTCTTCTCACAAACCACAAATGGATCCACCTGTGTCATTGCAAGTGTGTTCTTTTCATGAACCACAACCAGAGTTAGTGCATGTATGTTCTTTCACAAACCACACATGGATCCATCAGAGTCATTGTATTGCCTGTTCTTTTCACAAACCACAGTTAGAGTCATTGCATGTCTGTTCTTTTCACAAACCACATAAGGATCCACTAGAGTCATTGGATGTGTGTTCTTTTCACAAACCACATATGGATCCCCAGAATTCATTTCATGTGTGTTCTTTTCACAAACCACATAAGGATCCACCAGTGTCATTGGATGTGTGTCCTTTCCACAAACCACAGGAGCCTGTGTGTTCTTCTCACAAACCACAAATTGATCCACCAGAGTTCATCGCATGTGTGCTCTTTTCACAAACCACATATGGATCCACCAGTGTCATTGCATGTGTGTTCTTTTCATTAACCACAGCTAGAGTCATTGCATATATGATCTTTTCACAAACCACATTGATCCACCAGTGTCACTGGATTTGTGTTCCTTTCATTAACCACAGCTAGAGTCATTACAGGTGTGTTCTTTTCTGAAACCACATATGGATCCACCAGAGTCATTGCATGTCAGTTCTTTTCATTAACCACATCTAGAGTCATTGCATGTCAGTTCTTTTCACAAACCACATGGAAACAGCTAGAGTGATTGCATGTGTGTTCTTTTCATAGACCACATATGGATCCACCAGTGTCATTGTATGTGTGTTCTTTTCATTAACCACAGCTAGAGTAATTGCATGTGTGTTATTTTTACAAACCATATATGGATCACGAGAGTTCATTGCATGTGTGTTCTTTGCACAAACCACATATGGATCCACCAGTGTCATTGCATGTGTGTTCTTTTCACAAAGCACATATGGATCCACCAGTGTCATGGATCCACCAGTGTCATTGCATGTGTGTTCTTTTCATTAACATATGGATCCACCAGTGTAATTGCACGTGTGTTCTTTTCATTAACCACAACTCGAGTCATTGCATGTGTGTTTTTTCACAAATCATATATGGATCCACCAGAGTTTATTTCATGTGTGTTCTTTTCACAAATCACATATGGGTCCACCAGTGTCATTGCATGTGTGTTCGTTTCACAAACAATATATGGATCCACCAATGTCACTACATGTGTGTTCTTTTCACAAACCACATATGGATCCACCAGTGTCATTGCATGTGTGTTCTTTTCATGAACCACATATGGATCCCCAGAATTCATTTCATGTGTGTTCTTTTCACAAACCACATAAGGATCCACCAGTGTCATTGGATGTGTGTCCTTTCCACAAACCACAGGAGCCTGTGTGTTCTTCTCACAAACCACAAATGGATCCACCTGTGTCATTGCAAGTGTGTTCTTTTCATGAACCACAACCAGAGTTAGTGCATGTATGTTCTTTCACAAACCACACATGGATCCATCAGAGTCATTGTATTGCCTGTTCTTTTCACAAACCACAGTTAGAGTCATTGCATGTCTGTTCTTTTCACAAACCACATAAGGATCCACTAGAGTCATTGGATGTGTGTTCTTTTCACAAACCACATATTGATCCACCAGTGTCATTGCATGTGTGTTTTTTTCACAAACCACATAAGGATCCACCAGTGTCATTGGATGTGTGTCCTTTCCACAAACCACAGGAGCCTGTGTGTTCTTCTCACAAACCACAAATTGATCCACCAGAGTTCATCGCATGTGTGCTCTTTTCAAAAACCACATATGGATCCACCAGTGTCATTGCATGTGTGTTCTTTTCATTAACCACAGCTAGAGTCATTGCATATATGATCTTTTCACAAACCACATTGATCCACCAGTGTCACTGGATTTGTGTTCCTTTCATTAACCACAGCTAGAGTCATTACATGTGTGTTCTTTTCTGAAACCACATATGGATCCACCAGAGTCATTGCATGTCAGTTCTTTTCATTAACCACATCTAGAGTCATTGCATGTGTGTTCTTTTAATAAACCACAACAAGAGTCATTGCATGTGTGTTCGTTTCACAAACCACATATGGATCCACCAGTGTCATTGCATGTGTGTGCTTTTCACAAACCACATATGGATCCACTAGTGTTCATTGCATGTGTGTTCCTTTTCCAAACCACATATGGATCCACCAGTGTCATTGCATGTGTGTTCTGTTCATTGACCACAACTAGAGTCATTGCATGTGTGTTCTTTTCACAAACCACATATGGATCCTCTGGAGTTCATTTCATGTATGTTCTGTTCACAAACCACATATGGATCCACCAGAGTCATTGCATGTGTGTTCTTTTCACAAACCACATATGGATCCTCTGGAGTTCATTTCATGTATGGTCTTCTCACAAACCACATATAGATCCACCAGTGTTCATTGCATGTGTGTCCTTTTCACAAACCACATATGGATCCCGTAGTGTCATTGCATGTTTGTTCTTTTCATTAACCAGCTAGTGTCATTGCATGTGTCTTCTTTTCACAAACGACATATGGATCCACCAGAGTCATTGCATGTCTCTGTTGTTTTCATTAACCACAACTAGTGTCATTGCATGTATTTTCTTTTCATAGACCACATATGGATCCACCAGAGTTCATTGCGTGTGTGTTATTTTCACAAACCACATATGGATCCACCAGTGTCATTGCATGTGTGTTCTTTTCATTAACCACAGCTAGAGTCATTGCATGTCTGTTCTTTTCACAAACCACATATGGATCCACCAGTGTCATTGCATGTCTGTTCTTTTCATTAACCACAACTAGTGTCATTGCATGTATGTTCATTCCACAAACCACATATGGATCCACCAGTGTCATTCCATGTCTATTTTTTCATTAACCACATCTAGAGTCATTTCATGTGTGTTCTTTTCAAAAACCACATATGGATCCACCAGTGTCATTGCATGTGTGTTCTTTTCAACAACCACATATGGATCCACCATTCTCATTGCATGTGTGTTCTTTTCACAAACCACATATGGATCGACCAGAGTTCATTTTATGTGTGTTCTTTTCACAAACCAAATAAGGATCCACCAGTGTCATTGGATGTGTGTTGTTTTCACAAACCACATGAGCATGTGTGTTCTTTTCACAAACCACATATGGATCCACTAGAATTCATTGCATGTGTGTTCTTTTCACAAACCACATATGGATCCACTAGTGTCATTGCATGTGTCTTGTTTTCATTAACCACAGCTAGAGTCATTGCATGTATGTTCTTTTCACAAACCACCTAGAGCCACCAGTGTCACTGGATGTGTGTTCTTTTAATTAAACATAGCTAGAGTCATTGTATGTCTATTCTTTTCACAAACCACATATGGATCCACCAGAGTCACTGCATGTCTGTTCTTTTCATTAACCATATTTGGAGTCATTGCATGTCTGTTCTTGTCACAAACCACATGGAAACAACTAGAGTCATTGCATGTGTGTTCTTTTCAAAGACCACATACGGATCCACCAGTGCCATTGTATGTGTGTTGTTTTCAGAAACCACAGCTAGAGTCATTGCATGTCTGTTCTTTTCACAGACCACATGGATCCACCAAAGTCATTGTATGTGTGTTCTTTTAATAAACCACAACTAGAGTCATTACATGTGTGTTCTTTTCACAAACCACATATGGATCCACTAGTCTCATTAAATGTGTGTTCTTTTCACAAACCACATATGGATCCACTAGTGTCATGGATCCACTAGTGTCATTGCATGTGTGTTCTTTTCAAAAACCGCATATGGATCCACCATGGTCATTGCATGTGTGTTCTTTTCACAAACCACAAATGGATCCACCAGTGTCATTGCATGTGTGTTCTTTTCATTAACCATAGCTAGAGTCATTGCATGCCTGTTCTTTTCACAAACCACATGGAGCCACCAGTCTCACTGGATGTGTTCTTTTCATTAACCACAACTAGAGTCGTTGTATGTCAATTATTTTCACAAACCACATATGGATCCACCAGAGTCATTGCATGTGTGTTCTTTTAATGAACCACAAATAGATTCATTGCATGTGTGTTCTTTTCACAAACCACATATGGATCCACCAGTGTCATTGCATGTGTGTTCTTGTCACAAACCACATATGGATCCACCAGTGTCATTGCATGTGTGTTCTTTTCATTAACATATGGATCCACCAGTGTCATTGCATGTGTGTTCTTTTCATTAGCCACAACTAGAGTCATTGCATGTGTCTTCTTTTCACAAACCACATATGGATCCTCTTGAGTTCATTTCATGTATGTTCTTTTCACAAACCACATATGGATCCACTAGTGTCATTGCATGTGTGTTCTTCTCACAAACCACATATAGATCCACCAGAGTTCATTGCATGTGTGTCCTTTTCACAAACCACATATGGATCCCGTAGTGTCATTGCATGTTTGTTCTTTTCATTAACCAGCTAGTGTCATTGCATGTGTGTTCTTTTCACAAACGACATATGGATCCACCAGAGTCATTGCATGTCTCTGTTCTTTTCATTAACCACAAGTAGTGTCATTACATGTATGTTCTTATCACAAACCACATATGGATCCACCAGAGTTCATTGCGTGTGTGTTATTTTCACAAACCACATATGGATCAACCAGTGTCATTGCATGTGTGTTCTTTTCATTAACCACAGCTAGAGTCATTGCATGTCTGTTCTTTTCACAAACCACATATGGATCCACCAGTGTCATTGCATGTATGTTCATTCCACAAACCACATATGGATCCACCAGTGTCATTCCATGTCTATTTTTTCATTAACCACATCTAGAGTCATTTCATGTGTGTTCTTTTCAAAAACCACATATGGATCCACCAGTGTCATTGCATGTGTGTTCTTTTCAACAACCACATATGGATCCACCATTTTCATTGCATGTGTGTTCTTTTCACAAACCACATATGGATTGACCAGAGTTCATTTTATGTGTGTTCTTTTCATAAACCAAATAAGGATCCACCAGTGTCATTGGATGTGTGTTGTTTTCACAAACCACATGAGCATGTGTGTTATTTTCACAAACCACATATGGATCCACTAGAATTCATTGCATGTGTGTTCTTTTCACAAACCACATATGGATGCACTAGTGTCATTGCATGTGTCTTCTTTTCATTAACCACAGCTAGAGTCATTGCATGTATGTTCTTTTCACAAACCACCTGGAGCCACCAGTGTCACTATATGTGTGTTCTTTTAATTAAACATAGCTAGAGTCATTGTATGTCTATTCTTTTCACAAACCACATATGGATCCACCAGAGTCACTGCATGTCTGTTCTTTTCATTAACCATATCTAGAGTCATTGCATGTCTGTTCTTGTCACAAACAACAGGAAAACAACTAGAGTCATTGCATGTGTGTTCTTTTCAAAGACCACATACGGATCCACCAGTGTCATTGTATGTGTGTTCTTTTAATAAACCACAACTAGAGTCATTACATGTGTGTTCTTTTCACAAACCACATATGGATCCACCAGTCTCATTGAATGCGTGTCCTTTTCACAAACCACATATGGATCCACTAGTGTCATTGCATGTGTGTTCTTTTCAAAAACAACATATGGATCCACCATGGTCATTGCATGTGTGTTCTTTTCACAAACCACAAATGGATGCACCAGTGTCATTGCATGTGTGTTCTTTTCATTAACCACAGCTAGAGTCATTGCATGCTTGTTCTTTTCACAAACCACATGGAGCCACCAGTCTCACTGGATGTGTTCTTTTCATTAACCACAACTAGAGTCATTGTATGTCAATTATTTTGACAAACCACATATGGATCTACCAGAGTCATTGCATGTCTGTTCTTTTCATTACCCAGAGCTAGAGTCATTGCATGTCTATTATTTTTCACAAACCACATGGAAACAGCTAGAGTCATTGCATATGTGTTCTTTTCATAGACCATATATGGATCCACCAATGTCATTATATGTGTGTTCTTTTCACAAATCACAACTAGAGTCATTGCATGTCTATTCTTTTGACAAACCACATGGATCCACCAGTGTCATTTCATGTGTGTTCTAGTAATAAACCACAACTAGAGTCATTGCTTGTGTGTTCTTTTCACAAACCACAGATGGATCCACCAGTGTCATTGCATGTGTGTTCTTTTCACTAACCACATATGGATCCACTAGTGTTATGGATCCACCAGTGTCATTGCATGTGTGTTATTTTCAAAAACCGCATATGTATCCACCATTGTCATTGCATGTGTGTTATTTTCACAAACCACATATGGATCCAACAGAGTTCAGTTCATGTGTATTATTTTCACAAACCACAGAAGGATCCACCAATGTCATTGGATGTGAGGTCTTTCACAAACAACATGAGCATTTGTGTTCTTTTCACAAACCACATATGGATCCACCAGAGTTCATTGAATGTGTGTTCTTTTCACAAAACCACATATGGATCCACTAGAGTTCATTGCATGTGTGTTCTTTTCATTAACGACAGCTTGAGTCATTTCATGTATGTTCTTTTCACAGACCACCTGGAGCCACTAGTGTCACTTGATGTGAATTCTTTTCATTAAACACAGCTAGAGTCATTGCATGTTTGTTCTTTTCATAAACCAAATATGGATCCACCAGAGTCACTTCATGTCTGTTCTTTTCATTAACCACAGCTAGAGTCATTGCATGTTTGTTCTTTTCACAAACACCATGGAAACAGCTAGAGTCATTGCATGTGTGTTCTTTTCAGAGACCACATATGGATCCACCAGTGGCAATGTATGTGTGTTCTTTTCACAAATCACAGCTAGAGTCATTGCATGTCTATTCTTTTCACAAACCACATGGGTCCACCAAAGTCATTGTATGTGTGTTCTTTTAATAAACCACAACTAGAGTCATTGCATGTGTGTTCTTTTCATAAGACACATATGGATCCACCAGTGTCATTGCATGTGTGTTCATTTCACAAACCACATATGGATCCACCAGTGTCATTGATCCAATAGTGTCATTGCATGTGTGTTATTTTCATTAACCACATATGGATCCACCAGTGTCATTGCATGTATGTTCTTTTCATTAACCACAACTAGAGTCATTGCATGTGTGTTGTTTTCACAAACCACATATGGATCCACTAGAGTTCATTTCATGTATGTTCTTTTCACAAACCACATATGGATCCACCAGTGTCATTGCATGTGTGTTCTTCTCACAAACCACATATGGATCCACCAGAGTTCATTGCATGCATGTTCTTTTCACAAACAACATATGGATCCCCTAGTGTCATTGCATCTATGTTCTTTTCATTAACCAGGTAGTGTCATTGCATGTGTGTTCTTTTCACAAACGACATATGGAACCAGTATGTCTGTGTTCTTTCCATTAACCACAACTTGTGTCATTGCATGTATTTTCTTTTCATAGACCACATATGGATCCACCAGAGTTCATTACATGTGTGTTATTTCACAAACCACATATGGATCCACCAGTGTCATTGCATGTGTGTTTTTTTCATTAACCACGGCTAGAGTCATTGCATGTCTATTCTTTTCACAAACCACATATGGATCAACCAGTGTCATTGCATGTTTGTTCTTTTCATTAACCACAACTAGTGTCATTGCATGTCTGTTCTTTCCACAAACCACATATGGATCCACTAGCCTCATTGCATGTCTATTTTTTCATTAACCACATTTAGAGTCATTTCATGTGTGTTCTTTTCAAAAACCACATATGGATCCACCAGTGTCATTGCATGTGTGTTCTTTTCAAAAACCACATATGGATCCACCATTGTTATTTCATGTGTGATCTTTTCACAAACCAAATAAGGATCCACCAGTGTCATTGGATGTGTGTTATTTTCACAAACCACATGAGCATGTGTGTTCTTTTCACAAACCACATATGGATCCACCAGAGTTCATTGCATGTGTGTTCTTTTCACAACCCACATATGGATCCACCAGTGTCATTGCATGTGTGTTCTTTTCATTAACCACAGCTAGAGTCATTGCATGTATGTTATTTTCGCAAACCACCTAGAGCCACCAGTGTCACTGGATGTGTGTTCTTTTCATTAAACATAGCTAGAGTCATTGTATGTCTGTTCTTTTCACAAACCACATATGGATCCACCAGAGTCACTGCATGTCTGTTCTTTTCAATAACCACATCTAGAGTCATTGCATGTCTATTCTTGTCACAAACCACATGGAAACTGCTAGAGTCATTGCATGTGTGTTCTTTTCAAAGACCACATATGGATCCACCAGTGTCATTGTATGTGTGTTCTTTTCACAAACCATAGCTAGAGCCATTGCATGTCTGTTCTTTTCACCAACCACATGGATCCACCAAAGTCATTGTATTTGTGTTCTTTTAATAAACCACAACTAGAGTCATTGCATGTTAGTTCTTTTCACAAACCACATATGGATCCACCAGTATCATTGCATGTGTGTTCTTTTCACAAACTACATATGGATCCACCAGTGTCATGGATCCACTAGTGTCATTGCATGTGTGTTCTTCTCAAAAACAGCATATGGATCCACCATTGTCATTGCATGTGTGTTATTTTCACAAACTACATATGGATCCACCAGAGTACAGTTCATGTGTGTTCTTTTCATAAAGCACATAAGGATCCACCAGTGTCATTGGATGTGTGTTCTTTCACAAACCACATGAGCATGTGTGTTCTTTTCACAAACCACATATGGATCCACCAGAGTTCATTGCATGTGTGTTCTTTTCACAACCCACATATGGATCCACCAGTGTCATTGCATGTGTGTTCTTTTCATTAACTACAGCTTGAGTCATTGCATGTATGTTCTTTTCACAAACCACCTGGAGCCACCAGTGTCACTGGATGTGTGTTCTTTTCATTAAACACCGCAAGAGTCATTGTATGTCTGTTATTTTCATAAACCACATATGCTTCCACTAAAGTCACTACATGTCTGTTCGTTTCATTAACCATAGCTAGAGTCATTGCATGTATGTTCTTTTCACATACCACATGGAAACAGCTAGAGTCATTGCATGTGTGTTCTTTTCAGAGACTACATATGGATCCACCAGTGCCAGTGTATGTGTGTTCTTTTCACAAACCACATCTAGAGTCATTTGATGTCTGTTCTTTTCACAAACCACAAGGATCCACCAAAGTCATTGTATGCGTGTTCTTTTAATAAACCACAACTAGAGTCTTTGCATGTGTGTTCTTTTCATAAACCACACATGGATCCACCAGCGTCATTGCATGTGTGTTCATTTCACAAACCACATATGGATCCACTAGTGTCATGGATCCACTAGAGTCATTGCATGTGTGTCCTTTTCACAAACCACATATGAACCCACCAGTGTCATTACAAGTGTGTTATTTTCATTAACCACATATGGATCCACCAGTGTCATTGCATGTTGTCGTCGGATTGAGGACAAGTATGCCATGAGGGGGTCCTCGAGGCGTGCGGAAGAGAGGGTGTGAGACGTACGGTGTTCCGGGATGGTGAACACACAAGTTTACCCAGGTTCGAATCCGCCAGCTTTGGACAAATCCTACTCCTGCTAGTAATCCAGTAATACGGCAGAGCCGGAATATGGGTTACAATGGTATCGCCTGTGCGAGTTGAGGGTCTAAAGTATTGGGTGTCCTAAAGGCTCTCCCTAGGACGGCTTATATAGATATCCGGCCTAGGGTTTACAAGAGAGATCAATCCGGCTACGACTATGTGTTGGTTACAGAGTACATCTTGAACTACAAGTAACATTATGGGCCTAAGTCGGTAAGTCTTTTAGGCCTTCCCGTAGCCGGATTGGACTCCGTCTTCTCTCTCTAACTGTGCCGCCCGTGAAGCAAAGCTCTAACCCGAAGTGGGCCACCCTAGTCAGTGAGGAACTGTGAGGATACCCGGAAAGTATATCCCCAACAGCAGCCCCCGGAGGCCTCCAAGATCCAAAGTTGGATTGTATCATCGTCTAGCTTGATCTTCGGCTTGCAGAATCTTGAAGGGTTCCTGAAACTTCACAATAAAAAATACGATTCGGGTCTTAAAAGTAAGTCGGACCTTTCAATTGGTTACTCGGATTTTCTAGCTCGCTTTTAAACTAAGCCGGAACTTGGTCTCTAACGCCACCTGACACAAGCATGGACAAGTCACGTCATCTGACAGACGTTCTGTCAGCACGACCGTTGGTGGGTCCGTGGTTCGCGGAACCGAGGCGCTGTTTCAATGCGTGCGTGGAGATCGAGGCAACGCAATCATCGAGCGGGCCCTTCCCAGTTCTTTCCACGACGCGTGGCGGTTACACTGTAGCGTTTGCGCGAATCTTGGCGCAGGTAGGTGGATAGAAGGGGTTTAGATTTCTTCTTCTCCTCTCCACTAGTCCTTTGCTGTTCCTTCCTTCCCAATCCTCCTGCGCGCCCAGAGCCTCCTCGTCCTCCTCCCACAGAGCTCCTAGCGCCGCCACTTTAAGGTCACCTTTTCCACTCGAGAAAAATGGCTTCATCTTCTTCTTCCTATGGTTTGGCGGCGGCGGTGGCGTCGGTGGAAGCAGCTGTGGAGAAGGAGAGTTTCCGGGGAATCTGGATCCGCTGCGCCTTCGATGAGGCAGGCCTCAAGAACGTGGAGAAGGAGGGGCTTCTCGCCGCCGGCGACTGGCGGACCGGCCTCGGCGAAACCGTCCCCAGTCCGTGTGAGGGCGAGCGTGTCCACTTCGGCACCCATCTGGACCGAGGTTTGTCCTTTCCTCCCTCGGAGTTCTTCTCCGAGGTGATAGATCACTATGGAGTTCAACTCCACAATCTTCCTCCCAATTCTCTTCTAGAAATGAGCGCATATGCTGCGCTTTGCGAGGGCTTTCTCGGCATTAGGCCGAGTTTGCTTCTCTTCTGGTACTATTTCCATGTCCAGAGAAATTCCATCACTGCCGGTGTTCCTTATATCACCGGTACCATTAGTTTTTCTGTTAGGCGAGACCGGGCCTATCCCAAAATTTCTGCCAGTGACTTGGTCAAACAATGGCCAGCCACTTTCTTCTACCATAGGGATATTCCGGCTCCCGCCAAAGCTACTGCTTTGCCAGCTTTTGTCGACGGAGCCGCCACAGCCCAGCTTTCCTAGGACGAGGCTGCCCTGGCTCTCACCGACGATCTGATCCTCCCTAAGAGGTGGATCGAGTATTTGATCAAGCATAAAGGTCTGAAGGGATCCGACTTAGTCCATTGCTGGGTCTCACATCGGAT
Organism: Avena eriantha; assembly: GCA_910589775.1. Lineage (NCBI taxonomy): Eukaryota > Viridiplantae > Streptophyta > Magnoliopsida > Poales > Poaceae > Avena > Avena eriantha. Next base: position 430,454,156 of record OU342742.1, on the reverse strand, counting down.
CCAGCCACTTCAGTACCACGGGGATAGACTGATGCACTCCATCATGTCTTCCAAAAAAGATTCCCTCCGCATCAGCCCCAAAGCCTACACCGCCCAGGGTTACATAAGCCAGATCAAGTGGCTGATCAAGTAGCGGATCGAGAGGAAAATTCCGGAGGTTTCTCTGGATATGCACACGGCGGAAAACCCCGTGGTGCTGGTAAGCTTCCATCAATACACCTTTTATGTGTTTCAATCTTTAAGTTATATACTGCAATGCTGATATGCTTTCCTGTTTTCAGCTTGCTGACCTCCCTGAGTCGGAGCTTGCTCCACTCGAAGGATATCCTCCTGAGTTTTCTCAGGAGACCTAAGTAGTCCCATTGCCGGATCTTGCGCTCAAGAAGCGTAAAGCTCCGACAGTGGCAGTTGGCACAAAGGAGGTGCCAGTCGTGAAAAGGTAACCTTTTGTCACAACATTTTCTCCTTTGTACTTTACTCAAGTTTCTTTCCGAGATGTAATGTTTCTGACTTTACTACTTTCTCAGAGCAAAATCAGTCATCAAGGGAAAGGGGAAAGGGATTCCTTCGAAGCCCTTGTGACAAACAAAGCTTACCATAGCTTCCCCTGCCACGGCTCCTCCGACTCCTGCCCCTCAACCTTCTACAACACCGGAGATTACTCCTTCTCTAGTTGTTGCAGAAGATCTGGCTCCTCCAATGGCGCATATGATCCTTGGGTCACAAACTGACGTGACCGTGGGTGCGTCAGCTCAAGATAAGGGTGAACCCTCTTCGGGTAATGATCCCTCGGCTGAAGTCTTCGCCGACAACCTCCTCAGCAATCCCGGACTTGCCAAGTTTGGCTTATCCTGGAAATCTGTAGAGGAGAACTAGCGGCTGGCCAGGCAAGTCCTGGACAAAAGCCATCTATCCCCCGAAGAGGAAGCGCAAGAAGCAGAGGACGTCAAGTTCTCTGACCTTCTCTCTCAAGTTCGCCGTCGCGACGAGAGAATCAGGACTGGCGAGCTTCCAACAATCCCAGTAATTCCTCTTACCCTCGCCGAGAAGGTGGCAGCTGAAGTGAACGCGGGGTTAGACAAACTCACCCACGAGCAATATGTAAGTCGGAATTCCAACTCTTGTTTTTACATTATGTTATATCATATCCTCTAGCCCCCAGGCATGAAGTAGGATATAGAATTCGGGTTTATGCTTTCATTAGGATGCCAAAGAATGAACTAGTGTAGCCCCCAAGGCTCGTGCTGATATTTAGCAAAAAATATTAGCCCGAGTCTTAAGTAGCTTTCTGACTTTGGGTATTCTGACTTACAGAAAGTATGTTCCTATAACCAGGAATTATTAACCAATGTCTGTGATAAGCGGAGAGAGATCAAAGCTCTCCGTCTTAAAAATGCAGAGCTCAAGGTAGCCAAGGATGAAGCCGAAGGTAAACATTCCGAGATTCAAACCTTGTCTTTTGCTTTTTGAATGTCGAATTTTTCTGAACTGTTGTTCTTTTTGACTTACAGCGTTGGTGAAACAATCCATCGCTATGATTGAAGAGGCCAAGAACCTCAAAACCCTGGTGGTGGAGAACAAGGGACTTCTCCAAGAGCTGGATAAGCTCAAGGCTGATCATGAAAGGAGCATAGCTCAAGTCCTTGAATCCTCCTCCATGGCCACTGAAGAGCGTGATCGCAAGATCACTGCTTAGGATAAAATTATCTCGGATCTCAAGAATGAGCTTGGCAGAGAGAAGGATCTCTCCGAAGCGCTCCGGGCTGAACTCCAGAGTCTCTGGGAGAAGAAGACCAAGATTGACGACGTCATTCTTGGTACGTTCCATCTGTCTGACTTATCATTTCTTCAACTTTCATCAATGTCGGATTTTTCTTGACTTGTTTTGTGTATAGGTCCTCTGAACTTGACGGACTCCTCCTCCTCCGAGCCCCGCACCCACTGGCTTACCCAAGTCGGTGATCTTCTGCATGACTTCCGCTAGTCTATTGAAGACATTGGCGAGTCGCTCAGGATTCCGGACATGCCAAGCATGTCAGATTTTCAGGTGCGGGACAAGGCCAAGGAGATGCCGCAGCTTGTTCGGGACTGGAACATGTCCTACGCGCGGACTGCTGCACATAACGCTCTCACCATGGTCATGAGCCACCATGGAAACATGGAGATATGGCAAGTGACCAGAGGGTACTGCAAGGTAGACGCAGACGGCCAGGAGCAGGACCTTCAAGCCATCATGCACTCCTGCGCCGGATATGGGTGCCACGTAGCTGACCTGACCAGCTACGAGGTCCCCTTCTTCACCCGCGTGGATACCATACCTCCTCCTGCAGAAGAAGCTGAAGAAGTTTCCGACGATGAACGGACCACCTCGAATCCGAACATCTCGGAACGATATCAAGGCGTAGTTACCAGCGAGATGGCAGATCCTTCATCTCCTCCTGCATCATAGACCACAAACTGATGTATTATTCTGTGAAAGAACATGATGTGCTTGTAAATATTAAGTACTATGACTTTTGCTAGTGCTAAGTTTTTTATCTATTCAGCACTTTTGTCTTAGACTTTTTGCGTGCCTGAAATGTTTTCATAAGCACTTCGAACTTTCCGTCTCGACTTATCATTTATCTGTCTTTCCGCCTCGTCCCTTTCGTGAGCCGGCTAAACCTTCAGCCGGAAACTTTGCCGAGCAACGGAGCTCCATTGCTAAACCAGTTTAAACTCGGAAACAAAGCCGGCTTCCAGTACCAATAATTCACTACTCGGAAAATACCCACATCCAGCATTCAGACAAATAACCAAAGTAAAGACTAGAATTTTTAGAGTTATACCCGAAGGTAGCAGTTTTAGAATCGGAAATCTAAACCAGAACGAACATGAGCATAAAGTACTTTCAAGCATTCTGGGATTTTCGACTATGACATGATCATTAGGAAATAAGATGGTACAAACTTCTCAAAAAACTTTGAGGTAAGCAAAACTTTTATTTCTCACAGAACATGTACATATTTATGATTACAAAGAAGGATAAACTAAGAATAAAAGGGGCGTAGCTGAGCAATATTCCACGGTCTGTCTAAAAAATCCGGATTTGTACTGCCTCCAGCTCTCTTTCTCTTCTTAGTAGCAGGTCTTCTTTGACTGGCCTCATGTTAGTTAAGTAGTACAATCCATTGTGCAATACTCGACTAACTAAAAAGGGCCCTTCCCATACTGGGGAAAGTTTGTGCTTTCTTTGTTGCACAAGCCGGAGAACCAAATCACCTTTATTGAAAGATCTAGTTCGGACTCTCTGGCTATGATACTTGCGTAACTTCTTCTGATAGGCTGTAGATCTCATTTCAGCAACGACGCAAACTTCTTCGACTAAGTCGAGGTCATTTTGTCGAGAAATCTCGGCATCCTCTTCGATATACGCGGCCACTCTAGGAGAAGTATGAATTAAATCACTAGGAAGAACTGCTTCTGCGCCATAGACCAAGAAGAAAGGTGTATATCCTGTTGACCTGTTCGGAGTTGTTCTTAAACTCCAAATTACAGAGGGTAGTTCCTCTGCCCAAGCCCCCGCAGCACGTCTCAGTGGTGCTTCGAGTCTTGGTTTCAAGCCTTGTAGAATTAAACCATTTGCTCTTTCGAGTTGTCCGTTAGCCTGTGGATGTGCGACTGACACAATGTCAAGCCGGATACTTTGCTCGTCACGGAATTCAGCCAATTCTCCCATGGAAAAGTTGCTCCCGTTGTCTGTGATAATGCTAAGCGGATAACCATACTAGATTATAACATCCTCGACAAATATTTTGGTTGTTGCTCCATCACAACTAGTGACAGGTTTAGCCTCGATCCATTTCATGAATTTATCCACCATCACTAAGAGGTGAGTGAATCCACTTGGAGCTCGTTTAAAAGGTCCTAGCTTACCAAGCCCCCAGAACGCAAAAGGCCATGTTATAGGTATTGTTCGCAGCTGATCAGCCGGAACATGAGCTTGCTTGGCGTACTTTTGGCAGCCTTTGCATGTCTTGACTAATCGTTCGGCATCTGCCTGAGCTGTAAGCCAGAAAAATCCATGTCGAAAAGCTTTTGCCACTAATGATTTGGTTGCAGCGTGATGACCACACTCGCCTTCATGGATTTCCCTTAAGATTTCCACTCCTTCTTCCGGAGATACACAGCGCTGAAAAACCCCAGAAACACTCCGTTTATGGAGCTCACCTTTAACAATAGTATAGGCTTTTGCTCGTCGGATAATCTGTCGGCTCAACACCTTGTCTTCGAGTAATTTGCCATCTACCAAGTAATCGAGGTAGGGTTGAGTCCAGCTGGGAATTACAGCCAGAACTGCTATCAAAGGTGAGTCGTATTTGGTCGAATATTCCTCATCTACTCCCTTTATTGAGGGAACTTTGAGGTACTCTAAAAATGCGCCATCCGGGACCTCTTTCCGCATAGAGCCTATTCGAGATAGTGCATCTGCTTCCTCGTTTTCTGCTCGAGGGATGTGTTGAACTTCAAACCCTTCGAACGATTTAGATAGATCATCCACGACAGCTTTATATGCTACCATGTGCTTATTTGCATTACAAATATCCGAGACTTGCTGAGCAACAAGATCCGAATTTCCGTAACACATTAAACGTCGGATGCCGATATCCTTAGCAATCCGGATTCCATGCAGCAGTGCTTCATACTCGGCAACATTGTTTGTCGTTGTGAAGTGGATCTGCAACACGTATACAAGTTTATCTCCTTGGGGTGATTTGAGCACCACGCCAGCCCCCGAGCCCCCTCGAGCCTTAGACCCATCGAAAAAGAGGGTCCAATATTCCAACTCAGGGAGGACCATGTTCTCCTTGGTCTCTGTCCAATCAGCGACAAAGTCGGCAAGGATCTGGGATTTGATTGATGTCCAGGGTTTGTACTCAATATGGAAAGCTGCAAGCTCTATGCCCCATTTGGCGACGCGTTCTGTGGCATCGCTATTGTTGATTATATCTCTCATGGGAGCTTTTCTCACCATGGTAATTGGATGCTCCTGAAAATAGTGTCATAACTTACGAGTTGCTAGAAAAACACCGTAAGCCAACTTTTGATAGTGCGGATACCGCTGTTTTAATTATTCAGGACCTCGCTGACAAAGTATGTCGAACGCTGCACCAAGTGCTCCTGATTTTCCTCTGGTCTCTCCACCACCATAACTATACTGACAACCTTATTTGTCGCAGCAATGTAAAGCAACATCGGTTCCTGAGGTTCCGGTGCTGCAAGGATAGGAGCAGATGAGAGTACTTTCTTCAGGTCTTGTAGTGCAGCTTCAGCTTCGTTAGTCTAGACAAAATCCTTGGTCTTCTTCAGGAGTTTGTATAATGGTGCGGCTCTTTCACCAAGCCGGCTTACAAATCGACTGACCGCAACAATGCAACGAGTTAACCTTTGTACGTCCTTCAGCCGAGTTGGCCTGGAAATATTGAGAATAGCCTTGATTTTGTCGCGGTTCACCTCTATGCCTCTTTGAGACACGATGAAACCTAACAATTTTTCGGCTGGTATTCCAAAGAAGCATTTCTTCGGGTTAAGCATGATGTTGTATTTTCGTAAATTGGCGAACATCTCCTCCAAGTCGGAAATCAGTGTTTCCTTCTTTGTGGACATGACCACGATATCATCCACGCATGCATGTACATTGCGTCCGAGTTGGTCATGGAGGCAACGCTGCATCGTGCGTTGGTACGTAGCTCCTGCGTTCTTCAGCCCAAAGGGCATCATAACAAAACAGAAGGTTCCGAAGGGGGTTATGAATGTAGTTTTGACTTTGTCAGATTCCTTCATCCGGATTTGGTGATATCCGAAATATGCGTCGAGAAAATAGAGGAGTTCCGAGCCTGCCGTAGAATCGATAACTTGATCAATTCTAGGCAGAGCGAACAGATCTTTTGGACAAGCCTTGTTCAAGACAGTATAATCAACACACATCCTTAAATCAGTGGTGTCCTTTTTATGGACAATTATAGGGTTGGCCGACCAATCATTATGGATGACCTCTTCTATGAATCCGGCTAACTCGAGTCGCGCTAGTTCCTTAGCTATTGCCTTACGCTTTTCATCACCAAACCGTCGTAAGGACTGTTTGATGGGTTTAGTGTTCGGGTTTACATTTAGAGAGTGCTCGGCAAGTTCCCTAGGTACTCCGGTCTTGGCAGATGGCTGCCATGCGAAGATATCTTGATTTGCTTGGAGGAACTTGACGAGCGCGCTATCCTATGCGCCACTTAGGCCTACGCCTATCTAAGTCACCTTGGAGGGGTCATCATCCTTCAATGGTGTCTGCTTCGTCTCTTCTGATGTCTTAAACTCCGGATTTGGCTTTGTCACCTCCTTCTTCGTCGCGGGCATCTCGGATGGATCTATGCTCTTCTTGATCTCCTGGTACTCCTGGGCGTGCAGCACGGCTTCGGCAAAGGCGGCATTTCCATCTTTGCACTCTCGCGCCTTCTTCGGGTCTCCCCTGATGGTGATCACGCCGTTGGGACCTGGAATTTTCATCATATTGTAAATATAACACGGACGAGCCATAAAAGCCCAGTAAACCGGACGTCCGAATATAGCGTGGTATGCGCTCTTGAACGGGACCACTTTGAAGGAAAGTGCCTCCGTCGGATAATTCTTTGGTGTTCCAAAAGTAACATCCAAAGTGATCTCTCCCAGGGAATTAGCTTGCCTTCCTGGGACAACTCCGTGAAACATCATAGAGCTATGGTTCAGCTGTGTTTCCGAGATCTTGATCCGGCGTAGCGTTTCGACGTAGAGCATATTGATGCTGCTACCACCGTCCATGAGAGTCTTGGCGAAACCATAACCGTCAATAAGTGGATTGACGATTAAGGCGTATTTTCCTCGCCTATGTAGCTTAGGCGAATGATCAGCGCGGTCAAACGTTATTGCCACTTCCGACCAGTCAAGACACTGAGGGACATTCAGAACTGTTGCGTTGAGCTCGTGGAGAACTGCTTTCTTGACCTTTGCTGGTTGAGATCCGAGGAAGGTGACGTAAGTGTCCTTCTTGGTGGGAAAAGTTTTCTTCCCTTCCGACTTGGGATTTGAAGCATCGGCTTCCTTCATGTCGGAATCTTCCTTGGTCTCTTTGTCCTTTTCGGGATTTTTATTTCCCTTCTTCCGCTTAGCTTTGTAGCCTGCGGTATCATCTCTCTTGATGTCGTCGTTAAAACGACACTCAGCGTTGGTGTGGGACGAGCCCCCATTGGCTTCCAAGTGATGCACACATGGGTTATTGGCGATGTCGGCCCAAGTGCAGGTTTTGCCTGATTGTTGCTCTCCTCTACCTTGGACCCTTGATGTCCCACGGCCACGCCCGCAGCCTCCGCCACGTCCTCCTCGTCCTCCAGACCTGGAAACAGTAGTGACCTCTGCTGTCTCCGCGTTGGGTTTTTCTTCCGAGGTATTTTTGTGCTTCTGAGCTTGTTGCTTTGGTTGTTTTGCCGACTCAGGCACAGCCAGGACATTGAGTAATCCCTCTGCATCGTCGTCAGCATCTGCATACTTGCTCGTAGTTTCTATCATCTCTCCCAGATCAATAACCTTGTCACACTTCAAGCGATGACGCAGTAAACCAATTGGGAGACCTGCGATGAAAGCTTCAATCGCAGTTTGATCATTTACTCCTTCACAGGAGTTCTTGGTGTCAATCCATCATCCGAGGTAATCCCAACAAGTTTCTCTGGCTTTCTGGGTGCAACGATGTAGGTCTCCAACCGTACAGGGCCTCCAATTGTGGATGGTGTTTGCCGGAAGTTCATTGAGCCATGATCGTGCCGTCTTCCGCAACATAAGTGGCAGATATCGGGTTGCGACCAGGCTGTTTCCGCCTTTGGCGATGCAGCAAGCTTGGAAGAAATCCTGTAACTAGGTGTCTGGCCGAGCAATGCCATCGTAGGCTTGTATATATCTTGAGATAGCGAATCCTTCCGGGAACTTTGTAGCTCTGATGCGTGGTCCGAAGCATTTTGGGCCCACGTATACGTCATCGTTCTCATAGCACCGAGCCTCTATATTGGAGTTGATCCTGTGCCTTGCGTCGTTGGAGGATAGGGATCGTCCCGAATGTCGGTTGTGGCTGTGGTGCCTTGGAGCCGGACTTCGGCTTCTGCCACCACCTCCTCCGCCATGTCGTCCTCCTTGAACTCCTTGTGGGCCGTTGTGATAACTGTGCTGTGGAGAGGGTGGTGCAGCTGGGTTGTTTCCGGCTGATCGCCGGCCTCCGTCCGGAGCGTCATTATTTCGGTTCCAGGGAGGTTCTTGACTATGACGAGCCCCTTGTCGGCTTGTGCCAGCGTGGTTTCCTTCGTTCCTTTGTTCGTCGTTCCCACCATGGTGAGGCTCAGCCGGACGGTTTTAATGTTTAGGAGGTGGCATTCTCTGACGATCCTCCTCCCGACGTTTCTCTTTTTCTTCTGCAGCTTTGGAGTTGTACCCCTCTTCGTATTCCGTGGAGAACTTTCGGAAATCTATCGACGTCATAGATTCATCCGACGATGCGGGAACGTCGGCGTTTGTTCCAATTGCTTCCAGCACCGAGGAGGTGTTTTCTCCAGCATCGGCAGAGCCGGATCCGGATCCATCATATCCGACGATGTGTGATGCGTGCTTCCTGAGGTACCTGCGGCTTTCACGATCAGCCATATCGAAACTTTTAATGGTTTCGAGGATTGCATCTGCGCTAGCGCCTTGCAGTATCATACGTTTTAGTGTGTACCTGAGGAAAGGCTTGTCTATCTCGGCATCGTCAGATCCGGAATCAGTGTCATTGATATGCTCCTCCTAGATTTCGACTACCACAGGTGGGTCAATTTGGGATCCAGCTTCTCCAGGGAGATCCACTCCAGATTCGACTTGGACCGTGAGGTCTTCTGTAGGCTCGGATTTCTCCACTATCTCCGCAACTGGTGCGGGCTGGGTGGGATTAGGGTTTTCTGAGATCCGGAACTCTGCCGCCTCCGCGGACAAAGGGGACCCAGAAGATTCTTCTGCCTCTATCATCACCGCTGGGGTGGGTTGGGCAGTTTCAGCGAAACCGATGTGAACATCGATCTCGCCAAAAGACATGATAGTATAGGCAGTCACGGCCTACCTAGCCGGAATCCAAGTCTCGTCGAGAACGATGAGAGGGACGTCGCTGGCGTAGAGGATGCGACCGACGGGGATGGTCTCGCCGATTCCGATTATTGCAGATTCTGCTCGGAACGCAGATCCGAAGCTCACTTGCCCCACGGTGGGCGCCAACTATCGTCAGATTGAGGACAAGTACGCCATGAGGGTGTCCTCGAGGCGTGCAGAAGAGAGGGGCGTGAGACGTACGGTGTTCCGGGACGGTGAGCACACAAGTTTACCCAGGTTCGAATCCGCCGGCTTTGTACGGATCCTACTCCTGCTAGCAATCCAGTAATACGGCAGAGCTGGAATATGGGTTACAATGGTATCGCCTGTGCGAGTTGAGGGTCTAAAGTATTGGGTGTCCTAAAGGCTCTCCCTAGGACGGCTTATATAGATATCCGGCCTAGGGTTTATAGGACAAATCAATCCGGCTACGACTAAGAGTTGGTTAGAGAGTACATCTTGAACTACAAGTAACATTATGGGCCTAAGTCGGTAAGTCTTCTGGGCCTTCCCGTAGCCGGATTGGACTCCGTCTTCTCTCTCTAACTAGGCCGCCCGTGAAGCAAAGCTCTAACCCGAAGTGGGCCACCCTGGTCAGTGAGGAACTGTGAGGATACCCGGAAAGTATATCCCCAACACATGTGTGTTCTTTTCAATAACCACAACTAGAGTCATTGCATGTGTGTTCTTTTCACAAACCACATATGGATCCACCAGAGTTCATTTCATGTATGTTCTTTTCACAAACCACATATGGATCCACCAGTGTCATTGCATGTGTGTCCTTCTCACAAACCACATATGGATCCACCAGAGTTCATTGCATGCATGTTCTTTTCACAAACCAAATATGGATCCCCTAGTGTAATTGCATGTATGTTCTTTTCATTAACCAGCTAGTGTCATTGCATGTGTGTTCTTTTCACAAATGACATATGGATCCACCAGAGTCATTGCATGTCTCTATTCTTTTCATTAACCACAACTAGTGTCATTTCATGTATTTTCTTTTCATAGACCACATATGGATCCAACAGAGTTCATTGCATGTGTCTTATTTTTACAAACGTCATATGGATCCACCAGTATCATTGCATATGTGTTTTTTCATTAACCACGGCTAGAGTCATTGCATGTCTGTTCTTTTAACAAACCACATATGGATCCACCAATGTCATTACATGTCTGTTCTTTTCATTAACCACAACTAGTTTCATTGCATGTCTGTTATATCCACAAACCACATATGGATCCACTAGTGTCATTACATGTATATTTTTTCATTAACCACATCTAGACTCATTTCATGTGTGTTCTTTTCAAAAACCACATATGGATCCACCAGTGTCATTTCATGTGTGTTCTTTTCAAAAACCACATATGGATCCACCATTGTCATTGCACGTGTGTTCTTTGCACAAACCACATATGGATCGACCAGAGTTCATTTCATGTGTGTTCTTTTCACAAACCAAATAAGGATCCACCAGTGTGATTGGATGTGTGTTCTTTTCACAAACCACATGAGCATGTGTGTTCTTTTCACAAACCACATATGGATCCACCAGAGTTCATTGCATGTGTGTTCTTTTCACAACCCACATATGGATCCACCAGTGTCATTGCATGTGTGTTATTGTCATTAACCACAGCTAGAGTCATTGCATGTATTTTCTTTTCACAGACCACCTAGAGCCACCAGTGTCACTGGATGTGTGTTCTTTTCATTAGAGATAGCTAGAGTCATTGTATGTCTATTCTTTTCACAAACCACATATGGATCCACCAGAGTCACTGCATGTCTGTTCTTTTCATTAACCATAGCTAGTGTCATTGCATGTATTTTCTTTTCACAGACCACATGGAAACAGCTAGAGTCATTGCATGTGTGTTCTTTTCAAAGACCACATATGGATCCACCAGTGCCATTGTATGTCTGTTCTTTTCACAAACCACATGGATCCACCAAAGTCATTGTATGTGTGTTCTTTTAATAAACCACAACTAGAGTCATTGCATGTCTGTTCTTTTCACAGACCACATATGGATCCACCAGTGTCATTGCATGTGTGTTCTTTTCACAAAATACATATGGATCCACCAGTGTCATGGATCCACTAGGTTCATTTCATGTGTGTTCTTTTCAAAAACCGCATATGGATCCACCAGTGTCATTGCATGTATATTTTTTCATTAACCAAATCTAGACTCATTTCATGTGTGTTCTTTTCAAAAACCACATATGGATCCACCAGTGTCATTGCATGTGTATTCTTTTCAAAAACCACATATGGATCCACCAGTGTCATTGCATGTGTGTTCTTTTCAAAAACCACATATGGATCCACCATTGTTATTTCATGTGTGTTATTTTCACAAACCAAATAAGGATCCACTAGTGTCATTGGATGTGTGTTATTTTCACAAACCACATGAGCATGTGTGTTCTTTTCACAAACCACATATGGATCCACCAGAGTTCATTGCATGTGTGTTATTTTCACAACCCACATATGGATCCACCAATGTCATTGCATGTGTGTTCTTTTCATTAACCACAGCTAGAGTCATTGCATGTATGTTCTTTTGGCAAACCACCTGTAGCCACCAGTGTCAGTGGATGTGTGTTCTTTTCATTAAACACAGCTAGAGTCATTGTATGTCTGTTCTTTTCACAAACCACATATGGATCCACCAGAGTCACTTCATGTCTGTTCTTTTCATTAACCACAGCTAGAGTCATTGCATGTCTGTTCTTGACACAGACCACATGGAAACAGCTAGAGTCATTGCATGTGTCTTCTTTTCAAAGACCACATATGGATCCACCAGTGTCATTGTATGTGTGTTCTTTTCACAAACCACAGCTAGAGTCATTGCATGCCTGTTCTTTTCACAAACCACATGGATCCACCAAAGTCATTGTATGTGTGTTCTTTTAATAAACCACAACTAGAGTCATTGCATGTGTGTTCTTTTCACAATCCACATATGGATCCACCAGTGTCATTGCATGTGTGTTCTTTTCACAAAATACATATGGATCCACCAGTGTCATGGATCCACTAGGTTCATTGCATGTGTGTTCGTTTCAAAAACCGCATATGGATCCACCATTGTCATTGCATGTGAGTTGTTTTCAATGACCACAACTAGAGTCATTGCATGTGTGTTCTTTTCAAAAACCACATATGGAACAACTAGTGTCATTGCATGTGTGTCCATCTCACAAACCACATATGGATCCACCAGAGTTCATTGCATGCATGTTCTTTTCACAAACCACATATGGATCCACCAGTGTCATTGCATGTATATTTTTCATTAACCACATCTAGACTCATTTCATGTGTGTTCTTTTCAAAAACCACATATGGATCCACCAGTGTCATTGCATGTGTGTTCTTTTCAAAAACCACATATGGATCCACGAGTGACATTGCATGTGTGTTGTTTTCAAAAACCACATATGGATCCACCATTGTTATTTCATGTGTGTTCTTTTCATAAACCACATAAGGATCCACCAGTGTCATTGGATGTGTGTTCTTTCACAAACCACATGAGCATGTGTGTTCTTTTCACAAACCACATATGGATCCACCAGAGTTCATTGCATGTGTGTTCTTTTCACAAACCATATATGGATTCACCAGTGTCATTGCATGTGTGTTCTTTTCATTAACCACAGCTAGAGTGATTACATGTATGTTCTTTTCGCAAACCACCTGGAGCCACTAGTGTCACTGGATGTGTGTTCTTTTCATTAAACACGGCTAGAGTCATTGCATGTCTGTTCTTCTCATAAACCACATATGGATCCACCAGAGTCACTGCATGTCTGTTCTTTTCATTAATCACAGCTAGAGTCATTGCATGTCTGTTCTTTTCACAAACCACATGGAAACAGCTAGAGTCATTGCATGTGTGTTCTTTTCAGAGACTACATATGGATCCACCAGTGCCAGTGTATGTGTGTTCTTTTCACAAACAACAGCTAGAGTCATTGTATGTCTGTTCTTTTCACAAACCACATGGATCCACCAAAGTCATTGTATGTGTGTTCTCTTACTAAACCACAACTAGAGTCATTGCATGTGTGTTCTTTTCGCAAACCACATATGGATAGACTAGTGTCATTGCATGTCTGTTCTTTTCATTAACCACAACTAGTGTTATTGCATGTCTATTCTTTTCATAGGCCACATATGGATCCACTAGAGTTCATTGCATGTGTGTTCTTTTCACAAACCACATATGGATCCACCAGTGTCATTGCATGTGTGTTCTTCTCACAAACCACATATGGATCCACCAGAGTTCATTGCATGTGTGTTCTTTCACAAACCACATATGGATCCACCGGTGTCATTGTATGGGTGTTCTTTTCACAAACCACAGCTAGAGTCATTGCATGTGTGTTCATTTCACAAACCACATATGGATCCACCAGTGTCATGGATCCACTAGTGTGATTGCATGTGTGTTCTTTTCACAAACCACATATGGACCCACCAGTGTCATTACAAGTGTGTTATTTTCATTAACCAGATATGGATCCACTAGTGTCATTTCATGTGTGTTCTTTTCAATAACCACAAATAAATTCATTGCATGTGTGTTGTTTTCACAAACCACATATGGATCCACCAGAGTTCATTTCATCTATGTTCTTTTCACAAAGCACATATGGATCCACCAGTGTCATTGCATGTGTGTCCTTCTCACAAACCACATATGGATCCACCAGAGTTCATTGCATGCATGTTCTATTCACAAACCACATTTGGATCCCCTAGTGTCATTGCATGTATGTTCTTTTCATTAACCAACTAGTGTCATTGCATGTGTGTTCTTTTCACAAATGACATATGGATCCACCAGAGTCATTGCATGTCTCTGTTCTTTTCATTAACCACAACTAGTGTCATTGCATGTATTTTCTTTTCATACACCACATATGGATCCACCAGAGTTCATTGCATGTGCCTTATTTTCACAAACCACATATGGATCCACCAGTGTCATTGCATGTGTGTTTTTTTATTAACCACGGCTAGAGTCATTCCATGTCTGTTCTTTTAACAAACCACATATGGATCCACCAATGTCATTACATGTCTGATATTTTCATTAACCACAACTAGTGTAATTGCATGTCTGTTCTTTCCACAAACCACATATGGATCCACCAGTGTCATTGCATTTATATTTTTTCATTAACCACATCTAGACTCATTTCATGTGTGTTCTTTTCAAAAACAACATACGGAACCACCAGTGTCATTGCATGTGTGTTTTTTCAAAAACCACATATGGATCCACCATTGTCATTGCATGTGTGTTCTTTTCACAAACCACATATGGATCCACCAGAGTTCATTTCATGTGTGCTCTTTTCATAAACCAAATAAGGATCCACCAGTGTCATTGGATGTGTGTTCTTTTCACAAACCACATGAGCATGTGTGTTCTTTTCACAAACCACATATGGATCCACCAGAGTTCATTGCATGTGTGTTATTTTCACAACCCACATATGGATCCACCAGTGTCATTGCATGTGTGTTCTTTTCATTAAACACAGCTAGAGTCATTTTATGTTTGTTCTTTTCACAAACCACATATGGATCCACCAGAGTCACTGCATGTCTGTTCTTTTCATTAACCACAGCTAGAGTCATTGCATGTCTGTTCTTGTCACAAACCACATGGAAACAGCTAGAGTCATTGCATGTGTGTTCTTTTCAAAGACCACATATGGATCCACCAGTGTCATTGTATGTGTGTTCTTTTCACAACCACAGCTAGAGTCATTGCATGTGTGTTCTATTCACAAACCACATGGATCCACCAAAGTCATTGTATGTGTGTTCTTTTAATAAACCACAACTAGAGGCATCTGATGTGTGTTCTTTTCACAAACCACATATGGATCCACCGGTGTCATTGTGTAACATCCCAAAACTTCAATCCAAGCTTATCAAAGATCAAATCAACAATGACCTGACCTATCGAGAAGTACCCATCTATATCTTAGAAGAAGCCTACAGAACCACCAGGACCAGGAGTATCAAGTTTCTCAAGATTCAGTGGAGCAACCATGCCGAAGAGGAAGCTACTTGGGAGCGAGAAGATTACATTAGGACAGAGTTCCCAGATATCTTTAGTTCCTAGTTTTATTTGTAAATCTCGGGACGAGATTTTGTTTAAGGGGGAAGGTTTGTAGCATCCCAAAACTTCAATCCAAGCTTATCAAAGATCAAATCAATCAAAAATGGGGTTAACAAAAACTTTTCCAAACTTAATATGAAAGCATTCATATATGTGTGCATTTGATTTAGGAGTTGTTTGAATTGCCATGATTGAGTGATCCAATGCTTGTAAAATGTTTCTTAGGTGATTTAAACATCATCTACATCATTCCCAAACTTTTCCTAAAGAAAATCAAATCAAAAAGAAGTAAAGAGGAATGGTCATTTTGGCAAATTTAACTCTCATGCCTACTTTGGTTATTCCTAGTACTCAAATTTTAACAGAAACAATTCTTAATCTTTGCACCCCTTGCTAGTACACATAATGATGTACCAAGGCCCACCTTTTGATCTGCTAAAAACGTTCTGTAAACTAATTTAAATGACAGTTTAAAATTGAATCTAATACATATGCATAGATCACCCCTATTTCAAAACCCATCTTTTTGAGCTCCACTTTCAAAACCCTTGCAACCAGAGACTACCTAGCATTAGTGGAGAACACCCAAAAAATTTGAACTCAAAATTCAAAAAGAATTTTCATGCGGCCATTTCATCAAACACATGACAGGCAGAATCAAACACAAATAGCTAGCTCACTGTTTCTACAGGGTTTTGCCACCCAATTGACCACAAAACACTCCCTCTGTCTCCACTTGGTCAAACCATGCCATTACCACCCCATCCCCTACACCCTAGTGGCAAGGCCAAGCCATGCCGAGCACCAACTCGCCGGCCAACCTTGCTCTCACCCTAGGAGACAACCTCCCCCTCGCTCTCCAGGTCTAGGAGGTATCCAGCACCTCTCCGCCACCCCCTGTCCCTTGCCCGAACCCAGGAGTGCAGTGGACCACCAAGCACAAACCGCGCCTAGTGCCACCGCACCATGCCGAGCGCACGCCAGAGCGCCGCACCCGGCACGCGTGCACAAGCTGCCGCTCGACCGCAGCCCGCGCCTACCGCTCCGCCACGACACAGGGAACACGACGGACACGCCCGTTCGCCGCCCAACGCACCACATCCACCGCTCGCCATGGACACCGCCGCTTCTGCCGCACAGAGCGCCACCGCGCCCCGACCGCGTGCCACCGCCCCTATGGCCGCACTTAAGCTCTAGAGCACCGCCAGGGAACCACCCATCGATCGCCACCCCCATCCATGCCTCTACCTCGCCGTAGCCATGTCGCCATCGTCGACCGCCCATCCCGCCCGGTCTCACCGTCGAGCCTTTAAAAGGAGCCCTCCCCAGCCTCTCTTCTCCACACCATTCCTCTCCCCTCAGCTCTCTGAACCTCACCCACCTCTAGCCGGAGTAAGGCCATCTCTGCCTTGCCGGAATTGGAGCCGGAGCAGCCGCGGCAGGAGGAGAAGGGCGCCGTTGATTTCGACCGCCCCAGGTTCCACCGCAACAACGCCTCGCCTCACCGTCGTCTTCCACGTTGTTTGCCCACCTTGCCAACCCCGCTGGAGCCCTGGTACGCCCCCAGCAGACCCCCACCGAGCCGCTAGGGTTCGAGCTCGCCGGCGACCTGTTCGTCGTTGAGGACGACCCTCAGCCGTAGATCTAGGTTCTAATCGCACGGCCCACAGCGCGCGTACCTTTTCGCGTTTTAAGTGCCGCTGACACGTGGGACCCCCCTATCAGATGAGCACCGCGCCGCGGAGTGCCACTGGGCCGGCCCATTCCTTTTCCCGCGCTAGCCCCCGGATTCAAATCTGGATTTTTCTTTTTTAGTTAAACCTAGTTTATGTCCAGTATTTCAAAAATCAATTCTGTGAGTTTTACAAATCCAAATTGCATGAAACCAATTTTGTCTGAAAGGTATTAAGATGATATATCCAATCCCGTTGGATTTAATTCAATTAGAGTTATAGCTCTCTCCTAATAAAACTAAGAAGATAGAAGCTTTTGCAACTTGCAACATTTTTATAAAATCAACCAAGTTAGCTTTTGAGTTGATTCCAACTCTCAAAAATCACATTTCACCATATCTATCCAAATATGTAATAATATTAAGGTTTACATGCAGTGACTTTGGACTAGTACCAAAATAATGCTATATAGGCATTTCTAGTCACTTTAAATCATTAAATAAGGAACTTAAACCAAAGTAATATTGATCCAACCCTTAAATCTCATTCCCACATGTTAGAATATGTGGTGAGGACATGTGTCCACATGAGCCCATATTTTGGTGGTGAATATTAAATTTTAGTTAATTTTTCACTGAGTAGAAATTACTTTTCTAAAATAAAAAGAAGGAAACTTTTGATTTAAACTTGTGATGCTTGTGATGATAATAGATCATCAATTGTGTGTCTTAGAATGCTATATATCCTAGTTAAGTATTGTTTGGTGATTGTGCACTCCCTATGTATTTATAGACGATAGTACGGACAAAGCTCTCGAGGAGGAGGAGTTCTACCAAGAAGACGAAGAAGAAGAAGAAAACTTCAACCACTGCACCAACCAAAGCAAGCCACCATTAACAATGCCAGCTACTATTAGCAAGCTAGCACTATCCAAGATTAACCCTTGCAAGTTAGCACTTGCAAGTGTAGTACTTAGCAGACTGGAATCAAACTAGATGGTTTAGAAAAGATGCCTTAAGCATGCTTTGATCACACCCCCCTTATTTAACTAATAGTACCCCAAGTCCTAGTTACAAGTTTTACCCTTCTTAGGTTATACAAAGTTATTTATTGGTTTGGAAGGTAGCATAAAAAGTATAAAACTTGACCTATTTAGAACCCTTTAGATGTCATTCTATGGCATGAGATTGAACCAATCTTTTTCACCTTAGTGAACACTCTTAACTTAGTAGTTAGAGTAGATCAAAAACTTGAGTCACTTTAGATGGGAACACTTGGTGAAAATGAATTATGAAAACCTTGGAATGATGAGTCATTCTATTGAGATGTTTTGACATGTGTTGAGAAATACAAAGGATTGATGTTGATGAAAATGTTGAGGCATGAGCCTTAACTCTTTTATAAAACTGATGGTTGGATTCGGATACGATACCATTCCAAATTTACCGTCCAACCACATTACCTGAATTGGGTAAGGCTTAGCTGGAAATTTATATGCATTAGTATTAGTTCCCTCACGGGAGAGGTTTGAGCTGAGGCTACCTCTCAATGTTGTCCACCTATGCAGTGCCCAACATGACTGATGGTCATGGTTGGGAGGCCATGCTCATAGGAGAGGTGCTTATACTAGGGTGTGTAAAGGGAAGGTTATGTTTGATTATCTGCATACTAAGTATGATGATTCAGGGTTATCCCTGACAGATGTATCGAATCTTGTGGTGAAAGTGTACCACCTCTGCAGAGTGTCAAACTATTCGAATAGCCGCATCCGCAGTTATGGACAGTTGGAATGGCCATACTGTTTCGTTGTCAGATGTTTTCTAAAGACTTTGAAAAGAATGATGAATCTTGACTTGACCACAACAGGGTTGTGTTTATAATATAGTTTCCCCAACTTAAGTGATTTTAGAGTTTTCTCTTATCTTTCTTTGCTTCAGAACTCAGCTTAGGTTTCAAACTTAACTTGATAGTTTAGCATAGAGTTGGCATTTTTAACTCAGATTTATAATACTTGTTAGTGGTAGTTTGCGAGTACTTAAAGATTACTCATGGCTTTTGTCCCTGGCTATTATCATGGCCAGACTATGAAGGAGATTATGAAGAAGATGGTGAGCAGGACGGCTATGATAACTTGGACTATCTGCCTTCGTCAGCATTGCCTGTGCCCCTAAAGATGGACCCCACCGCTACGCTATCTTTTATTTCCGCTGCTTGTTGTATTAAGACTGGATCATGAGATCCTTATTTGTGTAAGACCTTATGTATGGTTTGTAATGGATGATGTACTGTGATATCCAATCTGTTATGTCTCGCAAAAATGGTAATCCTGGGATTGCGAGGTATAGCATAACGGGCATCTGGGATTATAAATCCGGGTGTTGACAAGTTGGTATCAGAGCTATCCTGACCATAGGAGACCCTAGTTAGAATGGACGTCAAACAAAAACTTAGTTTCCACACCACAGTGCGTATTTATGAAAAACTATCTCCTCTCTTACCCCTGTGGATTCTTTATCAAAAACTTCATGATCCTCAAAAATTCTTACACTACTACTTAAAATTTGACACACTTGATCACTTCTCTAACTTCCTCATCCTAAATTCTTGTAGATGGAGACCCATTTCAGCAAGTTTTACCAATTGGGCAATGGAGGTTAGCTGATCTTCGAGAGGGATCTGGATTTACTATCGGAGTTACTGGGACGCCCACATCCAGAGTTTCTTGGAGCTCAATTTCCAGGACCCCCAGAAGGAGACCTACAATGGCTAGTAACCACAAATCTTAGAGGAAGCATCGAAGCACCAACTTCTGGAAGGATTCAGTTCTCCGTGAGAGAGAACAACTGGCTAGATGGATTAGCCAGGGCAATGCATGAAGCTCTTGCACGTCTATGTGCCCTCAGCGTCAACAAGACCCAAGGAACCTGTTTTGCTCACTATGCAAGACGTGACTTCATGGGACTGCCAATGGAAATGTTGGGCCACCCTGAGTTGAGGCATCAAGTGGAGAACCTTGACTTCTTGCTTCACGACAGACAGCAGGAACTGGACAATGCCAAAGAGTTAGCCAACCAGAACCATGCCATTGCCGACCAGAAGGCCCAGACTTTCGCACTGCTTGTCCAAGACCGTCAGTCTCTTCGCCGCCAACGTGCCAAGAAGGATCGCACCATCGGCCGTCTTCACAAGAAGGTGGCCGACCTCGAGAAGACTGTCAAGGAGCAGGAAGCTCAGCTTGCCGCCAAGGAAGAAGAAGATGAGGGTGAAGACATCCAGGGAGACATGGATTCCTACCTCAGCAACGATGATGATTTCCTAGCGGAGGATGTCGTGGACTTCTACACTGATGATGAGGTCTCCGACTTCATCGACGATGAGTAGATGCACTAGGGCACTGTCGTAGCATGAGATGTATCGATCTCAATGTATCTTAGCTTGCAGAATGGTTCTTCAAACCATCTGTTTTCCCTTTGATTGTTGTGGTGTGTGTTGTATCGTGTGCTTGCTTGCATGAATGAAAATGAAGTTAGGTTGAAAAACCTTAGTCTAACTCAAAGTTAGTTTTGAAAACCCCAAAACCATGAACCTTAGAAATTTCCCTCTTACCCCTATATCTCAATCTTCAGATGACTCGTAGAAACCAAGGAGGGAGCAGCTCGTCGCATGACCCAATGCTGCAGATCTTGCAGAATCTCATCGCAGACCGTGAAGCAAGCCGGGCAGAATGCCAAGCCAACTTAGCAACACTTCAACAGATCGCCCAGATGGCTCTCAACAACCAAGGGCATGGAAATCAGGATAACCAGAGATCCAAACTCAAAAACTTTCAGAACACTAATCCCCGAATCTTCAATCAATCTGAGAACCCAGTAGATGCTGATGACTGGTTACAGACCATGGAAAACAACTTAGAAGTTGCCCGAGTTGATGAAAATGAGAAAGTTCTCTTCGCCACCCACTATCTGGCAGGAGATGCAAGAGCTTGGTGGAATAGTATCCGCAATATGAACCATGGTCAAGTGATGACATGGGAAGCATTCAAAGTCAAGTTCAGCCGCACCCATGTGCCGCAAGGTCTAGTCAACATAATGAGAGATGAGTTCCGTGAATTGAAGCAAGGAAGAATGACTGTGGTGGCGTACCGTGAAAAATTCCTGTCACTTGCCAGATATGCACCTGATGAGATCAATACGGAGGCCAAGAAGAAGGAAAGATACTTGAACGGACTGCATGATGAGATGCAGACTGTCCTCGTCAACATCCGTTTCCAGGATCTCGAAGAGCTAGTCGACTCTGCCATCCAGATGGAAGGGAAGATTAACCAGGCAAACGACAACCGCAAGCGTCATATGATGCAGCAATCTGGATCCAACAGTCACCCGAAGTACCGTCCCAACCCCTCACCAGGATATGCACAAAGGAACAACCGACCCCCAAACTCTTGCCCAAGCTACCCCAACCGTAGCAGAGGCAATGTGAAGTCCGGAGGAAACAATCACAACTCCGGTAATGCCAACAATTTCAACCGTGCACCTCCCAAGAACAACAATAACAAAAACACTGCACCTGGAACTGGGAGCAATGTTGTGCCTGTCGCAGTCAAGGACAAGTCCCAGATCACTTGTTTCGAGTGTGGAGTGAAGGGTCACTACTCCAATGAGTGTCCAAAGAAGACTGCCGCCAATCTCAATGTGAATGCCCCAGCTCAACAGCAGCATCGTGTTCAGCCAGGAAGGAGATTTTCCCCAGGGAACCCTCACAACCGCAATGGCCGTCTCTTCCACATGAATGCAGAAGAAGCCCAGGAAGCACTAGATGTAGTGCTGGGTATGTTTTCTGTCAACTCAGTTTTAGCAAGAGTATTGTTTGATTCGGGAGCATCGCATTCATTTGTCACCAAAGAATTTGCATGCACTAGTAAGATTCGTCCAACCAACCTGAAGCATGTCATGATAGTTCAAATCCCCGGTTCAACAACCAAAGCTAGAAAAATTTGCAAAGATGTACCTATCAGAATACATGGGATAGATTTTTATGCCAACCTAATTGTCCTTGGAACCAAAGGTTTGGAAGTAGTACTAGGTATGGACTGGATGTCAGGGCATAAAGGATTGATAGACTATGCTAAAAAATCCATCACCATGACTAGTAGTTCGGGAGTCACCGTAGAGCATATCTCTAAAACCTTACCCCGTCAATTCAAGTGCAACCAGAGTGTAGCCTTGCCCACCATTGACCAAGTCAGAGTAGTCTGTGAATACCCCGACGTATTCCCAGATGAATTTCCAGGTATGCCCCCGGATAGGGATATTGAATTCATTATCAAACTAATCCCCGGAACCGGACCTATAGCGCAGAGACCCTATAGCATGAACCCATCAGAGTTAGTCTAACTGAAGAAGCACTTGGATGCTATGCTAGCCAAAGGCTAGATTCAACCAAGCGCATCGCCATGGAGATCACCAGTATTATTCGTCGACAAGAAAGATGGAGGCAACCGTCTGTGTAAAGACTACAGAAAATTGAATGATGTCACCATCAAAAATAAGTACCCTTTGCCAAAGATAGAGGATCTATTTGATCAGTTGACCGGAGCTCAGGTATTCTCAAAGATTGATCTTAGGACTGGTTATCACCAACTTAAGATTCGTGCAACGGATATTCCGAAGACCGCCTTTACTACTCGCTATGGTTTATACGAGTATACGGTTATGTCTTTTGGATTAACCAATGCCCCTGCTTATTTCATGAACCTCATGAATAAGATCTTTATGAATTTCCTAGATAAGTTTGTAGTTGTGTTTATCAACGACATCCTTATCTACTCCAAGTTAGAAGAAGAGCATGAGCAACATCTGAGAATCATTCTAGAAACCCTGAGGGAGCATCAGTTATACGCCAAGTTCAGCAAGTGTGAATTTTGGCTGAAAGAAGTAGGATTCCTAGGACATATTGTGTCTGCCGGAGGAGTCTCTGTTGATCCCACAAAGATCAAGGATGTTGAAGAATGGAAAGCCCCAACCACTCAAACCCAAGTCCGTGCCTTTCTCGGATTAGCGAGATATTACCGCAAGTTCGTAGATGGATTCTCGAGCATAGCCCGACCAATGACCCAATTGTTGAAGAAGGACAAGAAGTTTGAATGGACAGACAGATGTGAGGCCAGTTTCTAGGAGCTGAAGAAGAGATTGATATCAGCCCCAAATTTGGTCATGCCAGACATCAAGAAGCCATTTGATGTGTATTGTGACGCATCCAAGATTGGTCTAGGATGTGTATTGATGCAAGAAGGCAAAGTCATCGCTTATATTTCTCGACAACGGAAGCAACATGAGCAGAACTATCCGACCCATGATCTTGAACTAGAAGTTGTAGTTCTAGCACTGAAGACATGGCGTCATTATTTGATGGGTAATCGCTGTGAGATTTACTCAGATCATAAGAGCTTGAAGTATATCTTCACTCAGAAAGAGCTGAATATGAGGCAAAGAAGATGGATAGAGTTAATCAAGGATTATGACCTTGACATTCACTATCACCCCGGCAAAGCCAATGTGGTAGCGGATGCTCTTAGCAGATTGCCGTGTAGGCTTAACACCATGATCAAGGAGAAGCAACCAAGTTTGTATGAAGAGTTGGAGCAATTCAGGACTGAATTAGTTAGCAAAGGATTCCTAGCTAGCATTGAACTTCAACCCACTTTGATTAGCCAAATAAAGGAAGCCCAGAAGGGGAATGAAAGTATCGATGGAATCAAACATCGTATTGGTACAGGAAAGGTACCTGGATTCACCGAAGATGAAGAAGGAGTACTATGGTACAAAGGACGTATCTGTGTTCCAGCAGATTCGGAGCTGAAGGAAGCTATCATGAAGGAGGCTCATGATACTCTTTATTCTATCCACCCCGGAGGAACAAAGATGTATCAGGATTTGAAAGAACAATTTTGGTGGCACAAGATGAAGAGAGAGATCGGAAGCTACATCGCCAAATGTGACATCTGTCAAAGAGTCAAGGCAGAACATTAGAGACCTCCAGGACTGTTGCAACCATTACAGATTCTGGAATGGAAATGGGATTCCGTCGGAATGGACTTTATCACCGGCCTACCTACTTCTAGTAGGGGAAATGACTCAATCTGGGTCATAGTTGATAGACTGTCCAAGGTAGCCCACTTTATCCCTGTCAAGACAACATACCAGAGTGCAAAGTTAGCAGAGCTGTACATTGCTAGGATTGTTAGTCTGCATGGAACCCCCAAGACCATCGTATCAGATCGAGGAACCCAGTTTACCTCAAGATTTTGGCAGAAAGTTCAGGAAGGTTTAGGAACCAAGTTGAACTTCAGTACCGCATATCACCCACAAACAGATGGACAGACTGAGAGAGTCAACCAAATCCTAGAGGATATGCTTAGAGCTTGTGTATTGGAATATGGATCAAAATGGGAAGACTCCCTGCCTTTCGCAGAATTCTCATACAACAACAGTTATCAAGCTAGTTTGCAGATGGCACCATTTGAATTCCTTTACGGAAGAAAGTGTCGTACCCCTTTGAATTGGTCGCAAGTAGGAGAGAGTCAGATCTTTGGACCCGACATTCTCCGAGAAGCAGAAGAGAAAGTTCACAAAGTCCATGAGCATCTCAAGACCGCCCAATCCAGACAAAAGAGCTATGCTGACAAAAGAAGAAGAGACCTGACTTTCAATGTCGGAGATTTTGTATATCTCAAGGTTTCACCCTTGAAAGGAACTCAACGTTTAGTCTGAAAGGAAAGTTAGCCCCTAGATATATCAGACCTTTCAAGATTCTGAACCGCCGAGGAGAAGTATCGTATCAGTTGAAACTGCCTGAAGAGATGTCAGCCATCCACAATGTGTTCCATATCTCGTTACTTCGCAAATGCTTGGAAGTGCCCGAGAAGACAGAAGTTTTCAAGAACATCGATCATAGAGCTATGGAAATCAACAATGACCTGACCTATCGAGAAGTACCCATCTATATCTTAGAAGAAGCCTATAGAACCACCAGGACCAGGAGTATCAAGTTTCTCAAGATTCAGTGGAGCAACCATGCCGAAGAGGAAGCTACTTGGGAGCGAGAAGATTACATTAGGACAGAGTTCCCAGATCTCTTTAGTTCCTAGTTTTATTTGTAAATCTCGGGACGAGATTTTGTTTAAGGGGGAAGGTTTGTAGCATCCCAAAACTTCAATCCAAGCTTATCAAAGATCAAATCAATCAAAAATGGGGTTAACAAAAACTTTTCCAAACTTAATATGAAAGCATTCATATATGTGTGCATTTGATTTAGGAGTTGTTTGAATTGCCATGATTGAGTGATCCAATGCTTGTAAAATGTTTCTTAGGTGATTTAAACATCATCTACATCATTCCCAAACTTTTCCTAAAGAAAATCAAATCAAAAAGAAGTAAAGAGGAGGAATGGTCATTTTGGCAAATTTAACTCTCATGCCTACTTTGGCTATTCCTAGTACTCAAATTTTAACAGAAACAATTCTTGATCTTTGCACCCCTTGCTTGTACACATAATGAGGTACCAAGGCCCACCTTTTGATCTGCTAAAAACATTCTATAAACTAATTTAAATGACAGTTTAAAATTGAATCTAATACATATGCATAGATCACCCCTATTTCAAAACCCATCTTTTTGAGCTCCACTTTAAAAACCCTTGCAACCAGAGACTACCTAGCATTAGTGGAGAACACCCAAAAATTTTGAACTCAAAATTCAAAAAGAATTTTCATGCGGCCATTTCATCAAACACGTGGCAGGCAGAATCAAACACAAATAGCTAGCTCACTGTTTCTACGAGGTTTGGCCACCCAATTGACCACAAAACACTCCCTCTGTCTCCACTTGGTCAAACCATGCCATTACCACCCATCCCCTACACCCTAGTGGCAAGGCCAAGCCATGCCGAGCACCAACTCGCCGGCCAACCTTCCTCTCACCCCAGCAGACCACCTCCCCCTCTCTCTCCATGTCTAGGAGGTAGCCAACACCTCACCGCCACCCCCTGTCCCTTTCCCAAGCCCAGGAGTGCAGTGGATCACCGAGCACAAATCGCGCCCAGTGGCACCGCACCATGCCGAGCGCACACCAGAGCGCCGCACCCGGCACGCGTGCCCGCGCCTACCGCTCCGCCACGACACATGGAACATGACGGACATGCCCGTTCGCCGCCCAACGCACCACAGCCACCGTTCGCCATGGACACCGCCGGTTCTGCCGCGCAGAGCGCCACCTCGCCTCGACCGCGTGCCACCGCCCCTACGGCCGCATTTAAGCTCTAGTGCACCGCCAGGGAACCGCCCATCGATCGCCACCCCCGGCCATGCCTCTACCTCGCCGTAGCCATGTTGCCACCGTCGACCGCGCATCCCGCTCGGTCTCACCGTCGAGCCTATAAAAGGAGCCCTCCCCAGCCTCTCTTCTCCACACCATTCCACTCCCGTCACCTCTCTGAACCTCAACCACCTCTAGCCGGAGCAAGGCGAGCTCTGCCTCGCCGTAATTGGAGCCGGAGCAGCCGTGGCAAGAGGAGAAGGGCGCCGTTGATTTCGACCGCCCCAAGTTCCACCGCGACCACGCCTCGCCTTGCCGTCATCTTCCACGTTGTTTGCCCGCCTCGCCGACCCCTCTGGAGCCCTGGTACGCCCCCAGCAGACCCCCACCGAGCCGCTAGGGTTCGAGCTCGCCGGTGACCTGTTCGTCGTCGACGACGACCCTTAGCCGTAGATCTAGCTTCTAATCGCATGGCCCACAGCGCACGTACCGTTTCACGTTTTAAGTGCCGCTGACACGCGGGACCCCCCTGTCAGCTGAGCCCCGCGCCGCGGAGTGCCACTGGGCCGGCCCATTCCTTTTCCCGCGCTAGCCCCCCGATTCAAATCTGGATTTTTCTTTTTTACTTAAACCTAGTTTCTGTCCAGTATTTCAAAAATCAATTCTTTGAGTTTTACAAATCCAAATTGCATGAAACCAATTTTGTCTGAAAGGTATTAAGATGATCTATCCAAGCCCGTTGGATTTAATTCAATTAGAGTTATTGGTCTCTCCTAATAAAAATAAGAAGACAGAAGCTTTTGCAACTTGCAACATTTTTATAAAATCAACCAAGTTAGCTTTTGAGTTGATTCCAACTCTCAAAAATCACATTTCACCATATCTATCCAAATATGTAATAATATTAAGGTTTACATGAAGTGACTTTGGACTAGTACCAAAATAATGCTATATAGGCATTTCTAGTCACTTTAAATCATTAAATAAGGAACTTAAACCAAAGTAATATGATCCAACCCTTAAATCTCATTCCCACATGTTAGAATATGTGGTGAGGACATGTGTCCACATGAGCCCATATTTTGGTGGTGAATATTAAATTTTAGTTAATTTTTCAATGAGTAGAAATTACTTTTCTAAAATAAAAAGAAGGAAACTTTTGATTTAAACTTGTGATGCTTGTGATGATAATAGATCATCAATTGTGTGTCTTAGAATGCTATCTAGCCTAGTTAAGTATTGTTTGGTGATTGTGCACTCCCTATGTATTTATAGACGATAGTACCGACCAAGCTCTCGAGGAGGAGGAGTTCTACCAAGAAGAAGAAGAAGAAGAAGAAGAAAACTTCAACCACTACACCAACCAAGGCAAGCCACCATTAACAATGCCAGCTACTATTAGCAAGCTAGCACTATCCAAGATTAACCCTTGCAAGTTAGCACTTGCAAGTGTAGTACTTAGCAGACTGGAATCAAACTAGATGGTTTAGCAAAGATGCCTTAAGCATGCTTTGATCACACCCCCCTTATATAACTAAATATAATTAATAGTACCCCAAGTCCTAGTTACAAGTTTTACCCTTCTTAGGTTATACAAAGTTCTTTATTGGTTTGGAAGGTAGCATAAAAAGTATAAAACTTGACCTATTTAGAACCCTTTAGATGTCATTCTATGGCATGAGATTGAACCCATCTTTTTCACCTTAGTGAACACTCTTAACTTAGTAGTTAGAGTAGATCAAAAACTTGAGTCACTTTAGATGGGAACACTTGGTGAAAATGAATTATGAAAACCTTGGAATGATGAGTCATTCTATTGAGATGTTTTGACATGTGTTGAGAAACACAAAGGATTGATGTTGATGAAAATGTTCAGGCATGAGCCTTAACTCTTTTATTAAACTGATGGTTGGATTCGGATGTGATACCATTCGAAATTTACCGTACAACCACATTACCTGAATTGGGTAAGGCTTAGCTGGAAATTTATATGCATTAGTATTAGTTCCCTCATGGGAGAGGACTGAGCTGAGGCTACCTCTCAATGTTGTCCACCTATGCAGTGCCCAAGATGACTGATGGTCATGGTTGGGAGGCCATGCTCATAGGAGAGGTGCTTATACTAGGGTGTGTAAAGGGAAGGTTATGTTTGATTATCTGCATACTAAGTATGATGATTCAGGGTTATCCCTGAAAGATGTATCGAATATTGTGGTGAAAGTGTACCACCTCTACAGAGTGTCAAACTATTCGAATAGTTGTGTCCGCGGTTATGGACAGTTGGAATGGCCATACTGTTTCGTTGTCAGATGTTTTCTAAAGACTTTGAAAAGAATGATGAATCTTGACTTGACCACAACAGGGTTGACCACAACAGACTTGACCACATCTAGACTCATTTCATGTGTGTTCTTTTCAAAAACCACATATGGATCCACCAGTGTCATTGCATGTGTGTTCTTTTCAAAAACCACATATGGATCCACCATTGTTATTTCATGTGTGTTCTTTTCACAAACCAAATAAGGATCCACCAGTGTCATTGGATGTGTGTTATTTTCACAAACCACATGAGCATGTGTGTTCTTTTCACAAACCACATGAGCATGTCTGTTCTTTTCACAAACCACATATGGATCCACCAGAGTTCATTGCATGTGTGTTATTTTCACAACCCACATATGGATCCACCAATGTCATTGCATGTGTGTTCTTTTCATTAACCACAGCTAGAGTCATTGCATGTATGTTCTTTTCGCAAACCACCTGGAGCCACCAGTGTTAGTGGATGTGTGTTCTTTTCATTAAACACGGCTAGAGTCATTGTATGTCTGCTCTTTTCACAAACCACATATGGATCCACCAGAGTCACTGCATGTCTGTTCTTTTCATTAACCACAGCTAGAGTCATTGCATGTCTATTCTTGTCACAAACCACATGGAAACAGCTAGAGTCATTGCATGTGTGTTCTTTTCAAATACCACATATTGATCCACTAGTGTCATTGTATGTGTGTTCTTTTCACAAACCATAGCTAGAATCATTGCATGTCTGTTCTTTTCACAAACCACATGGATCCACCAAAGTCATTGTATGTGTGTTCTTTTAATAAACCACAACTAGAGTCATTGCATGTGTGTTCTTTTCACACACCACATATGGATCCACCAGTGTCATTGCATGTGTGTTCTTTTCACAAACTACATATGGATCCACCAGTGTCATGGCATGTGTGTTCTTTTCATTAACCACATATGGATCCACCAGTGTCATTGCATGTGTGTTCTCTTAATAAATCACAACTAGAGTCATTGCATGTGTCTTCTTTTCACAAACCACAAATGGATCCACTAGTGTCATTGCATGTGTGTTCCATTCACAAACCACATATGGGTCCACCAGTGTCATGGATCCACCAGTGTCATTGCATGTGTGTTCTTTTCACAAACTACATATGGATCCACCAGTGTCATGGATCCACTAGTGTCATTGCATGTGTGTTCTTTTCAAAAACCGCATATGGATCCACCATTGTCATTGCATGTGTGTTGTTTTCAATAACCACAGCTAGAGTCATTGCATGTGTGTTCTTTTCACAAACCACATATGGATCCACCAGAGTTCATTTCATGTATGTTCTTTTCACAAACAACATATGGATCAACCAGTGTCATTGCATGTGTGTCCTTCTCACAAACCACATATGGATCCACCAGAGTTCATTGCATGCATGTTCTTTTCACAAACCACATATGGATCCACCAGTGTCATTGCATGTATATTTTTTCATTAACCACATCTAGACTCATTTCATGTGTGTTCTTCTCAAAAACCACATATGGATCCACCAGTGTCATTGCATGTGTGTTCTTTTCAAAAACCACATATGGATCCACCAGTGTAATTGCATGTGTGTTCTTTTCAAAAATCACATATGGATCCACCATTGTTATTTCATGTGTGTTATTTTCACGAACCAAATAAGGATCCACCAGTGTCATTGGATGTGTGTTATTTTCACAAACCACATGAGCATGTGTGTTCTTTTCACAAACCACATATGGATCCACCAGAGTTCATTGCATGTGTGTTATTTTCACAACCCACATATGGATCCACCAATGTCATTGCATGTGTGTTCTTTTCATTAACCACAGCTAGAGTCATTGCATGTATGTTCTTTTCGCAAACCACCTGGAGCCACCAGTGTTAGTGGATGTGTGTTCTTTTCATTAAACACAGCTAGAGTCATTGTATGCCTGTTCTTTTCACAAACCACATATGGATCCACCAGAATCACTGCATGTCTGTTCTTTTCATTAACCACAGCTAGAGTCATTGCATGTCTATTCTTGTCACAAACCACATGGAAACAGCTAGAGTCATTGCATGTGTGTTCTTTTCAAAGACCACATATTGATCCACTAGTGTCATTGTATGTGTGTTCTTTTCACAAACCATAGCTAGAATCATTGCATGTCTGTTCTTTTCACAAACCACATGGATCCACCAAAGTCATTGTATGTGTGTTCTTTTAATAAATCACAACTAGAGTCATTGCCTGTGTCTTCTTTTCACAAACCACAAATGGATCCACCAGTGTCATTGCATGTGTGTTCCATTCACAAACCACATATGGGTCCACCAGTGTCATGGATCCACCAGTGTCATTGCATGTGTGTTCTTTTCACAAACTACATATGGATCCACCAGTGTCATGGATCCACCAGTGTCATTGCATGTGTGTTCTTTTAATAAACCACAACTAGAGTCATTGCATGTGTGTTCTTTTCACAAACCACATATGGATCCACCAGTGTCATTGCATGTGTGTTCTTTTCACAAACTACATATGGATCCACCAGTGTCATGGATCCACTAGTGTCATTGCATGTCTGTTCTTTTCAAAAACCGCATATGGATCCACCATTGTCATTGCATGTGTGTTCTTTTCACAAACCACATATGGATCCACCAGAGTTCAGTTCATGTGTGTTCTTTTCATAAACCACATAAGGATCCACTAGTGTCATTCGATGTGTGTTCTTTCACAAACCACATGAACATGTGTGTTCTTTTCACAAACCACATATGGATCCACCAGAGTTCATTGCATGTGTGTTCTTTTCACAAACCACATATGGATCCACCAGTGTCATTGCATGTGTGTTCTTTTCATTAACCACAGCTAGAGTCATTTCATGTATGTTCTTTTCGCAAACCACCTGGACCCACCAGTGTCACTGGATGTGTGTTCTCTTCATTAAACACGGCTAGAGTCATTGCATGTCTGTTCTTTTCATAAACCACATATGGTTCCACTAGAGTCACTTCATGTATCTTCTTTTCATTAACCACAGCTAGAGTCATTGCATGTCAGTTCTTTTCACAAACCACATGGAAACAGCTAGAGTCATTTATGTGTGTCCTTTTCAGAGACTACATATGGATCCAGCAGTGCGATTGTATGCGTGTTCTTTTAATAAACCACAACTAGAGTCATTGCATTTGTGTTCTTTTCATAAACCACATATGGATCCACCAGCGTTATTGCATGTGTGTTCATTTCACAAACCACATACGGATCCACCAGTGTCATGGATCCACTAGTGTCATTGCATGTGTGTTCTTTTCACAAACCACATATGGACCCACCAGTGTCATTACAAGTGTGTTATTTTCATTAACCACATATGGATCCACTAGTGTCATTGCATGTATGTTCTTTTCATTAACCACAACTAGAGTCATTGCATGTGTGTTCTTTTCACAATCCACATATGGATCCACCAGAGTTCATTTCATGTATGTTCTTTTCACAAACCACATATGGATCCACCAGTGTCATTACATGTGTGTCCTTCTCACATACCACATATGGATCCACCAGGTTCATTGCATGCATGTTCTTTTCACAAACCACATATGGATCCCCTAGGGTCATTGCATGCATGTTCTTTTCATTAACTAGCTAGTGTCATTGCATGTGTGTTCTTTTCACAAACCACATATGGACCCACCAGTGTCATTGCATGTTTTTTATTTTCATTGACCACATATGGATCCACCAGTGTCATTGCATGTGTGTTCTTTTCATTAACCACAACTAGAGTCATTGCATGTGTGTTCTTTTCACAAACCACATATGGATCCACCAGAGTTCATTTCATGTATGTTCTTTTCACAAACCACATATGGATCCACCAGTGTCATTGCATGTGTGTTCTTCTCACAAACCACATATGGATCCACCAGAGTTCATTGCATGCATGTTCTTTTCATAAACCACATATCGATCCCCTAGTGTCATTGCATGTATGTTCTTTTCATTAACCAGCTAGTGTCATTGCATGTGTGTTCTTGTCACAAACGACATAAGGATCCACCAGAGTCATTGCATGTCTCTGTTATTTTCATTAAGCACAACTAGTGTCATTGCATGTATTTTATTTTCATAGACCACATATCGATCCACCACAGTTCATTGCATGTGTGTTATTTTCACAAACCACATATGGATCCACCAGTGTCATTGCATGTGTTTTTTTTTCATTAACCACAACTAGAGCCATTACATGTCTGTTCTTTTCACAAACAACATATGGATCCACCAGTGTCATTGCATGTCTGTTCTTTTCATTTACCACAACTAGTGTCATTGCATGTTTGTTCTTTCCACAAACCACATATGGATCCACTACTGTCATAACATGTCTATTTTTTAATTGACCACATCTAGAGTCATTTCATGTGTGTTCTTTTCGAAAACAACATATGGATCCACCAGTGTCATTGGATGTGTGTTCTTTTCAAAACCACATATGGATCTACCAGTCTCATGGATCCGCCAGTGTCATTGCACGTGTGTTCTTTTCACAAAGCAGATATGGATCAACCAGTGTCATTGCATGTGTGTTCTTTTCACAAACCACATATGGATCCACCAGTGTCATTGCATGTGTGTTCTTTTCATTAACCACATATGGATCCACCAATGTCATTGCATGTGTGTTCTTTTCATTGACCACAACTAGAGTCATTGCATGTGTGTTCTTTTCACAAACCACATATGGATCCACCAGAGTTCATTTCGTGTGTGTTCTTTTCATAAACCACATAAGGATCCACTAGTGTCATTCGATGTGTGTTCTTTCACAAACCACATGAACATGTGTGTTCTTTTCACAAACCACATATGGATCCACCAGAGTTCATTGCATGTGTGTTCTTTTCACAAACCACATATGGATCCACCAGTGTCATTGCATGTGTGTTCTTTTCATTAACCACAGCTAGAGTCATTTCATGTATGTTCTTTTCGCAAACCACCTGGACCCACCAGTGTCACTGGATGTGTGTTCTCTTCATTAAACACGGCTAGAGTCATTGCATGTCTGTTCTTTTCATAAACCACATATGGTTCCACTAGAGTCACTTCATGTATCTTCTTTTCATTAACCACAGCTAGAGTCATTGCATGTCAGTTCTTTTCACAAACCACATGGAAACAGCTAGAGTCATTTATGTGTGTCCTTTTCAGAGACTACATATGGATCCAGCAGTGCGATTGTATGCGTGTTCTTTTAATAAACCACAACTAGAGTCATTGCATTTGTGTTCTTTTCATAAACCACATATGGATCCACCAGCGTTATTGCATGTGTGTTCATTTCACAAACCACATACGGATCCACCAGTGTCATGGATCCACTAGTGTCATTGCATGTGTGTTCTTTTCACAAACCACATATGGACCCACCAGTGTCATTACAAGTGTGTTATTTTCATTAACCACATATGGATCCACTAGTGTCATTGCATGTATGTTCTTTTCATTAACCACAACTAGAGTCATTGCATGTGTGTTCTTTTCACAATCCACATATGGATCCACCAGAGTTCATTTCATGTATGTTCTTTTCACAAACCACATATGGATCCACCGGTGTCATTACATGTGTGTCCTTCTCACATACCACATATGGATCCACCAGGTTCATTGCATGCATGTTCTTTTCACAAACCACATATGGATCCCCTAGGGTCATTGCATGTATGTTCTTTTCATTAACTAGCTAGTGTCATTGCATGTGTGTTCTTTTCACAAACCACATATGGACCCACCAGTGTCATTGCATGTTTTTTATTTTCATTGACCACATATGGATCCACCAGTGTCATTGCATGTGTGTTCTTTTCATTAACCACAACTAGAGTCATTGCATGTGTGTTCTTTTCACAAACCACATATGGATCCACCAGAGTTCATTTCATGTATGTTCTTTTCACAAACCACATATGGATCCACCAGTGTCATTGCATGTGTGTTCTTCTCACAAACCACATATGGATCCACCAGAGTTCATTGCATGCATGTTCTTTTCATAAACCACATATCGATCCCCTAGTGTCATTGCATGTATGTTCTTTTCATTAACCAGCTAGTGTCATTGCATGTGTGTTCTTGTCACAAACGACATAAGGATCCACCAGAGTCATTGCATGTCTCTGTTATTTTCATTAAGCACAACTAGTGTCATTGCATGTATTTTATTTTCATAGACCACATATCGATCCACCACAGTTCATTGCATGTGTGTTATTTTCACAAACCACATATGGATCCACCAGTGTCATTGCATGTGTTTTTTTTTCATTAACCACAACTAGAGCCATTACATGTCTGTTCTTTTCACAAACAACATATGGATCCACCAGTGTCATTGCATGTCTGTTCTTTTCATTTACCACAACTAGTGTCATTGCATGTTTGTTCTTTCCACAAACCACATATGGATCCACTACTGTCATAACATGTCTATTTTTTAATTGACCACATCTAGAGTCATTTCATGTGTGTTCTTTTCGAAAACAACATATGGATCCACCAGTGTCATTGGATGTGTGTTCTTTTCAAAACCACATATGGATCTACCAGTCTCATGGATCCGCCAGTGTCATTGCACGTGTGTTCTTTTCACAAAGCAGATATGGATCAACCAGTGTCATTGCATGTGTGTTCTTTTCACAAACCACATATGGATCCACCAGTGTCATTGCATGTGTGTTCTTTTCATTAACCACATATGGATCCACCAATGTCATTGCATGTGTGTTCTTTTCATTGACCACAACTAGAGTCATTGCATGTGTGTTCTTTTCACAAACCACATATGGATCCACCAGAGTTCATTTCGTGTGTGTTCTTTTCATAAACCACATAAGGATCCACTAGTGTCATTCGATGTGTGTTCTTTCACAAACCACATGAACATGTGTGTTCTTTTCACAAACCACATATGGATCCACCAGAGTTCATTGCATGTGTGTTCTTTTCACAAACCACATATGGATCCACCAGTGTCATTGCATGTGTGTTCTTTTCATTAACCACAGCTAGAGTCATTTCATGTATGTTCTTTTCACAAACCACCTGGACCCATCAGTGTCACTGGATGTGTGTTCTCTTCATTAAACACGGCTAGAGTCATTGCATGTCCGTTCTTTTCATAAACCACATATGGTTCCACCAGAGTCACTTCATGTATCTTCTTTTCATTAACCACAGCTAGAGTCATTGCATGTCAGTTCTTTTCACAAACCACATGGAAACAGCTAGAGTCATTTATGTGTGTCCTTTTCAGAGACTACATATGGATCCAGCAGTGCCATTGTATGCGTGTTCTTTTAATAAACCACAACTAGAGTCATTGCATTTGTGTTCTTTTCATAAACCACATATGGATCCACCAGCGTTATTGCATGTGTGTTCATTTCACAAACCACATACGGATCCACCAGTGTCATGGATCCACTAGTGTCATTGCATGTGTGTTCTTTTCACAAACCACATATGGACCCACCAGTGTCATTACAAGTGTGTTATTTTCATTAACCACATATGGATCCACTAGTGTCATTGCATGTATGTTCTTTTCATTAACCATAACTAGAGTCATTGCATGTGTGTTCTTTTCACAATCCACATATGGATCCACCAGAGTTCATTTCATGTATGTTCTTTTCACAAACCACATATGGATCCACCACTGTCATTACATGTGTGTCCTTCTCACATACCACATATGGATCCACCAGGTTCATTGCATGCATGTTCTTTTCACAAACCACATATGGATCCCCTAGGGTCATTGCATGTATGTTCTTTTCATTAACTAGCTAGTGTCATTGCATGTGTGTTCTTTTCACAAACCACATATGGACCCACCAGTGTCATTGCATGTTTTTTATTTTCATTGACCACATATGGATCCACCAGTGTCATTGCATGTGTGTTCTTTTCATTAACCACAACTAGAGTCATTGCATGTGTGTTCTTTTCACAAACCACATATGGATCCACCAGAGTTCATTTCATGTATGTTCTTTTCACAAACCACATATGGATCCACCAGTGTCATTGCATGTGTGTTCTTCTCACAAACCACATATGGATCCACCAGAGTTCATTGCATGCATGTTCTTTTCATAAACCACATATCGATCCCCTAGTGTCATTGCATGTATGTTCTTTTCATTAACCAGCTAGTGTCATTGCATGTGTGTTCTTGTCACAAACGACATATGGATCCACCAGAGTCATTGCATGTCTCTGTTATTTTCAATAAGCACAACTAGTGTCATTGCATGTATTTTATTTTCATAGACCACATATCGATCCACCACAGTTCATTGCATGTGTGTTATTTTAACAAACCACAAATGCATCCACCAGTGTCATTGCATGTGTGTTTTTTTCATTAACCACAGCTAGAGCCATTACATGTCTGTTCTTTTCACAAACAACATATGGATCCACCAGTGTCATTGCATGTCTGTTCTTTTCATTTACCACAACTAGTGTCATTGCATGTTTGTTCTTTCCACAAACCACATATGGATCCACTACTGTCATTACATGTCTATTTTTTAATTAACCACATCTAGAGTCATTTCATGTGTGTTCTTTTCGAAAACAACATATGGATCCACCAGTGTCATTGGATGTGTGTTCTTTTCAAAACCACATATGGATCTACCAGTGTCATGGATCCACCAGTGTCATTGCACGTGTGTTCTTTTCACAAAGCAGATATGGATCAACCAGTGTCATTGCATGTGTGTTCTTTTCACAAACCACATATGGATCCACCAGTGTCATTGCATGTGTGTTCTTTTCATTAACCACATATGGATCCACCAATGTCATTGCATGAGTGTTCTTTTCATTGACCACAACTAGAGTCATTGCATGTGTGTTCTTTTCACAAACCACATATGGATCCACCAGAGTTCATTTCGTGTGTGTTCTTTTCATAAACCACATAAGGATCCACTAGTGTCATTCGATGTGTGTTCTTTCACAAACCACATGAACATGTGTGTTCTTTTAACAAACCACCTATGGATCCACCAGAGTTCATTGCATGTGTGTTCTTTTCACAAACCACATATGGATCCACCAGTGTCATTGCATGTGTGTTCTTTTCATTAACCACAGCCAGAGTCATTTCATGTATGTTGTTTTCACAAACCACCTGGACCCATCAGTGTCACTGGATGTGTGTTCTCTTCATTAAACACGGCTAGAGTCATTGCATGTCTGTTCTTTTCATAAACCACATATGGTTCCACCAGAGTCACTTCATGTATCTTCTTTTCATTAACCACAGCTAGAGTCATTGCATGTCAGTTCTTTTCACAAACCACATGGAAACAGCTAGAGTCATTTATGTGTGTCCTTTTCGGAGACTACATATGGATCCAGCAGTGCCATTGTATGCGTGTTCTTTTAATAAACCACAACTAGAGTCATTGCATTTGTGTTCTTTTCATAAACCACATATGGATCCACCAGCGTCATTGCATGTGTGTTCATTTCACAAACCACATACGGATCCACCAGTGTCATGGATCCACTAGTGTCATTGCATGTGTGTTCTTTTCACAAACCACATATGGACCCACCAGTGTCATTACAAGTGTGTTATTTTCATTAACCAAATATGGATCCACTAGTGTCATTGCATGTATGTTCTTTTCATTAACCACAACTAGAGTAATTGCATGTGTGTTCTTTTCACAAACCACATATGGATCCACCAGAGTTCATTTCATGTATGTTCTTTTCACAAACCACATATGGATCCACCAGTGTCATTGCATGTGTGTTCTTCTCACAAACCACATATGGATCCACCAGAGTTCATTGCATGCATGTTCTTTTCATAAACCACATATCGATCCCCTAGTGTCATTGCATGTATGTTCTTTTCATTAACCAGCTAGTGTCATTGCATGTGTGTTCTTGTCACAAACGACATATGGATCCACCAGAGTCATTGCATGTCTCTGTTATTTTCATTAAGCACAACTAGTGTCATTGCATGTATTTTCTTTTCATAGACCACATATCGATCCACCAGAGTTCATTGCATGTGTGTTATTTTCACAAACCACATATGGATCCACCAGTGTCATTGCATGTGTGTTTTTTTCATTAACCACAGCTAGAGCCATTACATGACTGTTCTTTTCACAAACCACATATGGATCCACCAGTGTCATTGCATGTCTGTTCTTTTCATTAACCACAACTAGTGTCATTGCATGTTTGTTCTTTCCACAAACCACATATGGATCCACTACTGTCATTACATGTCAATTTTTTAATTAACCACATCTAGAGTCATTTCATGTGTGTTCTTTTCGAAAACAACATATGGATCCACCAGTGTCATTGCATGTGTGTTCTTTTCAAAACCACATATGGATCTACCAGTGTCATGGATCCACCCGTGTCATTGCATGTGTGTTCTTTTCACAAAGCAGATATGGATCAACCAGTGTCATTGCATGTGTGTTCTTTTCACAAACCACATATGGATCCACCAGTGTCATTGCATGTGTGTTCTTTTCATTAACCACATATGGATCCACCAATGTCATTGCATGTGTGTTCTTTTCGTTGGCCACAACTAGAGTCATTGCATGTGTGTTCTTTTCACAAACCACATATGGATCCACCAGAGTTCATTTCATGTATGTTCTTTTCACAAACCACATATGGATCCACCAGTGTCATTGTATGTGTATTCTTCTCACAAACCACATATGGATCCACCAGAGTTCATTGCATGCATGTTGTTTTCACAAACCACATATGGATCCACCAGTGTCATTGCGTGTGTGTTATTTTCACAAACCACGTATGGATCCACAAGGGTCATGGATCCACCAGTGTCATTGCATGTGTGTTCTTTTCACAAAACAGATATGGATCCACCAGGGTCATTGCATGTGTGTTCTTTTCACAAACCACATATGGATCCACCAGTGTCATTGCATATGTGTTCTTTTCATTAACCATATATGGATCCACCAATGTCATTGCATGTGTGTTGTTTTCATTAACCACAACTAGAGTCATTGCATGTGTGTTCTTTTCACAAACAACATATGGATCCACCAGAGTTCATTTCATGTATGTTCTTTTCACAAACCACATATGGATCTACCAGTGTCATTACATGTGTGTTCTTGTCACAAACCACATATGGATCCACCAGAGTTCATTGCATGCATGTTCTTTTTACCAACCATATATGCATCCCCAAGTGTCATTGCATGTGTGTTCTTTTCACAAACAACATATGGATCCACCAGAGTCATTGCATGTCTCTATTCTTTTCGTTAACCACAACTAGTGTCATTGCATCTATGTTCGTTTCATAGACCACATATGGATCCACCAGAGTTCATTGCATGTGTGTTCTTTTCACAAACCACATATGGATCCACCAGTATCATTGCATGTCTGTTCTTTTCATTAACCACAACTAGTGTAATTGCATGTCTATTCTTTCCAAAAACCACATATGGATCCACCAGTGCCATTGCATGTATGTTTTTTCATTAACTACATCTTGAGTCATTTCATGTGTGTTCTTTTCAAAAACCACATATGGATCCACCGGTGTCATTGCATGTGTGTTCTTTTCAAAACCCACATATGGATCGATCATTGTCATTGCATGTGTGTTCTTTTCACAAACCACATATGGACGACCAGAGTTCATTTCATATGTGTTCTTTTCACAAACCAAATAAGGATCCACCAGTGTCATTGGATGTGTGTTATTTTAACAAACCACATATGGATCCACGAGAGTTCATTGCATGTGTGTTCTTTTCACAAACCACATATGGATCCACCAGAGTTCATTGCATGTGTGTTCTTTTCACAAACCACATATGGATCCACCAGTCTCATTGCATGTGTGTTATTTTCATTAACCACAGCTAGAGTCATTGCATGTATGTTCTTTTCACAAACCACTTGGAGCCACCAGTGTCACTAGATGTGTGTTCTTTTCACTAAACACAACTAGAGTCATTGCATGTCTGTTATTTTCACAAACCACATATGGATCCACCAGAGTCACTACATGTCTGTTCTTTTCATTAACCACAGCTAGAGTCATTGTATGTTTGTTCTTTTCACAAACCACATGGAAACAGCTAGAGTCATTGCATGTGTGTTCTTTTCAAAGACCAGATATGGATCCACCAGTGTCATTGTATGTGTGTTATTTTCACAAACCACAGCTAGAGTCATTGCATGTCTGTTTTTTTCATAAACCACATGGATCCAGCAAAGTCATTGTATGTGTGTTCTTTTAATAAACCACAACTAGAGTCACTGCATGTATGTTCTTTTCACAAACCACATATGTGTAACAACCTCGGACCCTACGCTCTAAGTTCAAGCCTGGATGAACCAAAAGTGGTTAAAATAGTGCAGTGGGGGCCCAGGGGCCACCCACGTGTAGACCCGTCGGCCGTCCTAACCACTTCCAAGAACATCGGGACAAGAGCGAGCGGTGTAGGCAACAGGCGAAGAGATCAAATACATACACAAGTGAGCATGTATGCAAGCTACCTTACAACAGTTCTCAGAGCCATACCATCTAAAAGAAATAGAAATATTGCAACGCCATATGGCAAGATCAAAATATCCTAGATATAGATAATATTGTAGGATAGCTCCTCATACATCAATCAACAGAGTATCAAGCGGAAGCGGGAAACAAGATCGGAGTACGGACAAGAAGCAAATCGGCATAAGATGCCACATAACTAAGCACATCCCGCCCACAGATCTCGCGGATCCCCATCCCCGGAATCTCTACACCGAGTGATCGTTGCCAACATCATCTGTCTCCTCCACCCAGTATCCATCTTGCGAATACACCTGTTCGTCTGAATCAAACAATTTCTCGTGGGAGACCCTAGGGGTACTCAGCAAGTCTTTATGCCTCTAAAGGGGACATATACCTGGGGTGATGCAATTGCAGCAAAAGATAGTAACTAACAAGTCTATAGATACTCGCTAACCATCCGCCTAACCAATGATAG
>OU342742.1:430372658-430411415 GCA_910589775.1 Avena eriantha | reverse complement strand
AAAGTAAAGGCTATGCAGTACTTGGGATTCACTTTAATGCAATCGCGACTCAATGATGCAAGAATAAGATAGAGACATAGGTACTATATGTATGCAAGCATGTGGTAGTGCTTGCCTGGCAGCTCAGTTGAAGCGAGAGACGGATCTGGGTAGTACTCCTAGGACTCCTGATGTTTCCCCTGCTTCAGCGTCTATTCGAAAGAAGAACCAAACAAACAAGGGCCAACATAAATAAATTGCACAAGCACAGAATTAAAATGCGGAAAAGCGAACAAGTATGCCATGATGAATGATGCACAAATTACATGGCAATAATGTAGCATGGCAAGGGTGAGGTGTGGGGACAAGAATAAATCATTTTATTGATTATTTGGTTAAGTTTTATTGCCATAAACCGTTCTGATTTTAATAATGACATGATGCATGCTTCAATTCATATCATGGAGTACATAGTTAGAATGGGCTCGTGCGCTGATCGATTTAGACATATTATTTGTCAAATTTGGAGTTATAGAATTAAAGTTATTAATTAATTAAGAAAAGGTATTTTTATTGCAATTAAACAATTTCGAAAAATTTAAACTAGTCAAACATTATTTTGGATGGTAGATTTGAATTCCTCGGATTTTTATGATTCAAAAACATATACATTTGTATTATTTGGATAAGTCAATTAAAAGATATTATTTCCTGGATTTAAAACATATTTAACAATTTCTGAAATCATTTTTATTAAACAGATAAGAACAGCGACTTTTTGCACACAGAGGCAGCTAGCCACAGACGCTGACGGGTGGGCCAGGTGCTAACTCAGCAACAGGTGGTCGACGTGGTACACGCAGGACTTTTCTCACCGCGGAGTTATCCAGCCTGTGCGGTTGACAGGTGGGGCCGGCGGCGTGCGGGGCCACGCACGGGCGCGCGAGCCGGGCGCAACCACGTGGCACGGACGGGGAGTGCGGGTTGAGGATTCCAAACCTAGGTACCTTTTTAGAAAAGCGCAACAGCGGCTGACAAGCGGGCCTCGGTGGAGCGCGCGTTGAGCCGCAAAAAGCGCAGGGGGTAAAGGGAAAAAGTCACCGCGCTACTGTTTTTCTTCCTCTACTCTCTGACGGAACTGAAGGACGGCGAGGAAACATGCGCGGCGGGGGGGATCGAACGTGCGAAGCGGCGCGAGCGCGCGGCAGCGGCTACCGCTGAGGCTGGCTTGGCTAGATGCTAGGAAGGATCTACACGACCAGAAGGCCCTACCGCGGCGTAACTGCGAGGACGCGTCTGCGAGCGCGCCGCACAGAGAGCGTTCGACGAATGGATCTATGCGTCCAGGAAGCGATAGCCAGCGGGAGGATGTCAGGAAGGCTCAGCAGCTCACTGGGAGTGGGTTGGTGGTGGTGGATCGAGCCGAAGCGCAGAGGATCGTCGGGGACGCTGGCACTCGGTGGCTAGGGTTTTGCGTCGGCCTCGTTGAACTGAAGTGGCTCCGGCACGTCTCCTCCTCGCCTGCGAGCACAGGGGCGCTGCTAGTGGTCTCCTCGGTCTTCCCCAACGCCTCAGCGCCATGCCCGCCTCTTCCTAGCTACTGCGGCGGCCCGATGCCGACGGTGGCCGAACGGAGATGGAAGAGAGAGGGCATAGCGGTTGGTGGGGAAGGAGGAGTAGAAGGGCTAGGCCCTAGGTGGATCTGGGGGCGCGACGCCAGGCAGAGAGGAGGGGGGTAGATAGGTCGAGGAAGAGGGAGAGCACATGGGGGTGGCTCGGGTGTAAAAGGTGGTGGTAGCCACCTTTTCTTCTCCTCCTCCTCACGTGTGCAGCGAGGCTCAGGAGGGGCTGCAGCCTGGGGCCAGAGGGCACGGCATAAGGTGGCTCGGGTGGGGCCTGGCTTGGTAGCGAGAGAGAAGAATAGGGAGAGGAGGTGAGGGATCGGCTAGGATAGGGAGAGGGGAGGCTTGGCATGAGGGTAGCTACGGTGGTGTGAGCAGGGTAGCTAGGTTTGGGGGGGTTGGTTCGGTCAGACCACAAGGGGTGGTGGCACCTAGGTAGAAAGGGTGGTGAGGTGAGGGTTTAGCCGAAGCTAGGAAGAGGGGTTAGGGTTTTAGCTAGGTGTAGAGAGAGAGAGAGAACTTGGTTAGCTAGAAAAGAGAGAGGGGAGGAAATGGAACAATGGCACATGTATGCACACCTGCATGTGTAGATGGTGAAAAAGGTGGGAGGGATAGATGGTGGAGCTAGGGTTGAAGAGGATATAAAACACGAAAAGAGTTTGAATTAAGACAAAGGGAGAAAACAAAAGGACCAAAGGAGAGAGAGGTGGAAGAAAAAGATGATCTTGCATGGGGCATGCACATGATGTTATTTTGTGAAAACAAAATATCCATCCCATGTATGCTTATCAAAGAGAAAACCACTCAAAGAGTTACAAGGTGGAGGACAAGAGAAAGAATAAGCATTTATTTGGTTTATTGGTTTCAATTGAGTCCAAACAAACTCCACCCAATATTCCCAAAGAAACCAAAATAGAAGAACAAGTGAGGGTCTTGCATGGGCCATGCATGAAGAGTAATTGCCACATTCATTAGTTGTGAAAACAACTACATCTACATATGGGCATCTATTACCCCCATGCACATCCATACTTGAATAAAGGCCACCACATAAGCTACAAGCTTGATTAATGTGGTAAGGGCGGATTTAAGCATAAATGGATATAATAGGCCATGCTAGTGTGTATGTTCCACTAGAA
Source organism: Avena eriantha (assembly GCA_910589775.1). NCBI lineage: Eukaryota > Viridiplantae > Streptophyta > Magnoliopsida > Poales > Poaceae > Avena > Avena eriantha. The sequence continues at coordinate 430,408,675 of OU342742.1, read as the reverse complement.
GATCATTTGGCCACAATTATATTTAAACAATGCTCAATTATTCCCAAGACAAACCATATGGAAGATAGAGCAAGTGAAACTTACCACATGCATGCAGGGGTGGCCATGTGGCTCTCCACATATCAACAATGTGAAAACAACATGAAGCATGTATGGAAGCATGTGTAAATAGAAGTGGATCCATCCCAACCCACATGAGCTAGAGGTAACCCTAATAAAATGCAAAGCTCACATATAGTTGAATGGTGGCATTATGGGGTGGTGATAAGAAAAGGTTGTGGAGTTAAATAAAAGATATGCCCCAACTCAACTTAGGCACCAAGCATTTATCAAGAACCAAATACAATTTATTAAGAACCAAATACAATTGATAAATGCATATGAGACAAGATCCAAAAGAAAAGGGTTTTATATGATGCTCAAATGCAAGGTGGCATGATGACATGAGCATGATATACTTATGATGCAACAAATATATGTAGGAAGTAGCATTTTATTATTAGACCATGTAGCATTACAGCTGTTAGACAGATGGGATGCTACAACTCTCCCCCACTAAACAGGAATCTCGCCCCGAGATTCTAGGAAGAAGAAGAAGACACGAAGAGGGTAGGATACTTGGCACGGAGCTCATCCTCGTGTTCCCAAGTGGCTTCATCAACGGAATGGTGCGACCACTGCACCTTGCAGAACTTTATAGACTTGTTGCGAGTCTCTCTTTCTGCGACTTCTAGGATTTTTGTGGGGTGTTCTTGATAAGATAGATCTTCTTGGAGATTGATGAGCTCATGGTCCATGGTCCTGCCGGGATCCTTGAAGCACTTCTTGAGTTGAGAGATATGGAAAACATCATGGACCTTGAGTTTTTCAGGGAGCTCAAGAGCATAAGCGACTTCTCCTCTTATTCCACGAACTTTGAAAGGACCGATGTATCTAGGAGCCAGCTTTCCTTTGATACCAAACCGGTGTGTGCCTCTCATGGGAGTGACACGAAGCTAAACGAGGTCACCAGGGACATACTCCATGTCCGTGTGTTTTCTGTTATAGTTTCTCTTCTGGCGACTTTGAGCAACCTTCAGGTTTTCAAGAATGATGTGAACCTTCTCCTCCGCTTGAGTTACAATGTCGGGGCCAAACAATGTTCTTTCAACTGCGCCGGACCAACCAATCGGAGTTCTGCATTTACGGCCATAGAGAACCTCAAATGGTGCCATCTTTAGACTCTTCTGGAAGCTATTGTTGTGAGAGAATTCAGCATAAGGAAGGCATTCTTCCCACTTCATGCCAAAGAGATGATGCAAGCACGGAGCATATCTTCCAGAATCTGATTGATCCTTTCATCTTGTCCTTGCGACTGAGGGTGGTAGGCAGTGCTGAAGTTCAACTTTGTTCCCAAAGCATTTTGGAAACTTCCCCAGAACTTGGAAGTGAAGATGCTTCCACGGTCTGAGCTGATCTCAAGAGGAACCACATACAGAGAGACAATTCTGTTGATATAGAGCTCAGCCAACTGAATTGCAGAAATTGTTTCCTTGATGGGAAAGAAGTGAGCCACTTTAGAAAGCCTGTCGATGACAACAAAGATTGCATTGTTGCCCTTCTGCGACCTTGGAAAACCAGTTATGAAGTCCATCTCTACTTTCTCCCATTTCCATTCTGGAGGCTTCAATGGCTGTAGAAGACCGGAAGGTTTCTGATGGACAGCTTTAACTCTGCGGCAGACATCACACTCGGAGACATACTTGGCACAATATCGTTTCAATCCAGGCCACCAATATTGTGTTTTCAAGTCCATGTACATCTTAGTGCTGCCAGGGTGGATAGAAAGAACAGAATCATGAGCTTCTTTAAGAACTTGCTCTCTCAAACCTGGGTAGTTCGGAACAAACATCCGGTGTTCAAAGAATAGAGCTCCTTGGTCGTCGACGTGGAAGGACTCATACTTCGGCAACTGAATGTTGGAGATGATCATTTTGGTTGTAAGGATCACCAAGTTGAATGGAGCGAACTTTTTCTTCCAAGAGAGGGGTTGCTAGAAGATTCAGAAGATACGCTTGATCCACAATTTCAAGGTTGAGATGGCGGAATTCCTCGCACAAGAGAGGCTGTTGTTCTTCCACCATGAGGTTGTTGACATAAGCTTTTTGGCTGAGAGCATCGGCCATGACATTAGCTTTGCCAAGAGTGTAGTTGATGGTCAGATCTAAATCATTAATTGCTTCAATCCACCTCCTCTGACGAAGGTTGAGATCAGGTTGTGTGAAGACATACTTCAGACTCTTGTGATCGGAAAAGATCTCACAATGGTTGCCAAGCAAGTAGTGCCTCCATACTTTCAAAGCAAAGCCAACTGCCGCGAGTTCGAGGTCATGTGTAGGATAGTTGATCTCATGCGTCTTCAACTGACGAGAGGCATAAGCAACAACTTGTTTTTCTTGCATAAGGACCGCACCCAATCCTTGCAAAGAGGCGTCACAGAATATTTGAAAAGGCTTTGATGTATCTGGAGGAATCAAGATTGGTGTGGAAGTGAGCTTCTCTTTGAGTGTTTCAAAGCTAGCTTGACATGCAGGAGACAAAAGGTATGTCTTGCCTTTCTTGAGGAGATCGGTAAGAGGCTTCGCAATCTTCGAGAAGTTCTGAACGAAGCGATGGCAGTAACTAGCCAACCCAAGGAAACTCCGGACTTCTTTGACATTTTTGGGTGGAAGCCACTAAACAATTGTCCGAACAGTTTCTAGGTTGACGGCAATGCCCTTGGCAGAGATGACGTGACCAAGATAGGTGACTTCGGGAAGCCAAAATTCACGCTTGGAGAACTTTGCATACAGGCGGTTCTCACGAAGCTTGTTTAGGACACACCGAAGGTGTTCTTCATGTTCTTTTTGTGACTTAGAATTGACTAGAATGTCATCTAGATAGACCACGACGAACTTATCAAGATACTCCATGAAAACCGAGTTCATAAGCCTCGAGAAGGTGGCAGGTGCATTGGTGAGACCGAAAGACATGACCGTGTACTCATACAGGCCATAGCGGGTGGTGAAAGCTGTTTTGGGAACATCTTCCTTGCGAATCTTGATTTGATGATATCCACTTCTCAAGTCAAGCTTGGAGAATACCACTGCTCCTGCTAGCTGATTGAAGAGATCATTTATCAGCGGAAGGGGATATTTATTCTTGATTGTTTTAGCATTGAGAGTCTGATAGTCAACACAAAGTCTATCAGTGCGGTCTCGCTTCTTCATAAAGATGGTTGGGCTACCCCAAGAAGAAGTACTATGCTGAATGAAACCCAACTTCTCTTGTTCATCAAGATAATGTTTGAGTTCAGCCAACTCAGCATGACCCATTTTATAAGGCTGCTTGGAGATAGGAGCAGTACCAGGTTCAAGCTCAATCACAAACTCGACCTCTCGATCAGGAGGCATACCTGGCAACTCTTCAGGAAAAACATATGGGAACTCACGGACCACCGGAACATTCTGAATAGCATCCATAGCATCATCATTCAGAGCCGCCAAAGAGAAAAGCTGAATTGCAGGAGTCAGACTTGGAGAATAGACTATATGGCCCTTCGGGAATTTTCAGAGAAACCGAGCGTTCAGCACAATCAATCACAGCTGCATTTGCTATTAACCAATCCATGCCCAATATAACATCAATGTCAGAGTTGCCCAGAATAATTAAGGAAGCTGGGAACGAAGAGCCACCAATCTCAATTTGATTGCCATGGCTGATTTTGGAAGTTGCCATTGTTGCCGCAGGAGAAAGGACCATCAAGCGCTTAGGAAGCGCATCCATTGCTAACTCATTCTCATTTGCAAACTTGTGAGAAACAAAATATTGCGATGCACCAGAATCGAACAAAACTCGTGCAGGAACTGAGTTGACGGAAAGCATACCCATCACAACTCCAGGTGCATGTTCAGCTTGAGCGACGTTGACACAGTTGGCACGAGCAACAGTGGACCCGGGCTTGGTGTTGATGTTGAGAGCCCGAGGTGGAGGTGCACGAACCATAGAAGAACTTGCTGCAGGTCTTGGAGGTGGTGGAGGAAGAGCTTTGTTGTTCATGGGACAACTCCAGTGTTGATGCCCAGTGTTCCCACAAGTGTAGCAAGCACCAGGTGGACGTGGAGCAGCGTAGCCAGGGACTCCGCCAGGCACTCCAGGGTAGTTGTGGTTGTAGCCCCTAGGAGCCGCGGTGAAGGAGTTTGGTGGCCTTGCCGCGTAGCTTGAACGTCTTGGTGGAGCCGGGAGCGGCGGTGCGGTATTAGGAATCCACACGCGGCGCTTAGAAGGAGCTGTCATAGCTGAAGAGCTTGCTGCGTCACGACTGTGTTTCTTGGACTCCTCGAACACTTGCCTACTGGCTTCTTCCTATAGAGCTGTATGTTGGAGTTCCAGAAAAGACCTCGGCCTTGCATGAGTGATTGCATATTTGATAGATGCATTGAGCCCTTACCTGAACCTCTTTTGCTTCTTCTTGTCATCAGAGATCTCATCGCCACCATACCGAGAAAGATTCATGAAGTTTCGGATATAGGTATTGACATTGTCATTGCCCTGCTTGAGGTTGAGAAACACTTCCTTCATCCTTTCCATGACAATTTCTGACAGATATTGCTCTTTGAAAGCCCCAGTGAACTGCTCCCAAGTAGGCTGAAAACCAGAGTGGTTTGCCTTCAGGTAATTCTCCCACCACAGAGCCGCGTCTCCCTTCAGAAGGTGAGTGGCACATTTTACCCATTCTTGCTCAGGAACATCAGCAGTCATCAGCAACCTTGACATCTCACGCAGCCAATCATCAGCATCTAGTTCCTGATCAGACACCTCAAAGTGGCGCGGGTTGAACTTCAGAAAACTCTTGATGTCTCCTCGCTTGGGAGGTGGAGGTAGCGGAACAAACTCATTCCTCCTGACACTTTCTTCAAAACGCTGCTGGTTCTGCTGCATTGTTCCCAAGGCATTTGAAATACTTGCCAACGCAGCCCCCAGTTCAGGAGGTATGGCCTCCTCAGTGCGGCGTGGTGGTGCCATCCTGGGATTGATATAAAACTCAAGTCAGTACCATAAAGGAGAATAATAATAATCCAAAATAGTACAAAATTGGAATTAACCAAGATTAAAGGATACAATTACTAAGATGATATTAAAATATCAACAAAGTTCAAAGCACCTAGAAGATAGTAAGCATATCACACACGACTGAACAAGGAGTGTGCTACACAAAGCTATCAAAGAAAAAATCGCATATTTCGGCATTAAAACACCACTATATGCACAAAACCACTTAACGAATCAAGATTAGTAACTCTACCAATTCAATATACAAGAGTGAATGATAAAAGTAGTGGTATGGTCGCGACTCCATCCCGCACTCAAATCATTACTCCGCACATGAATAAGTAAAACACATATCCCAACTCCCTTCCTTCTTAAGATGAACCTAAAGATTAGCAACTACGGAAAACAAACACCCCAAACAAGATAGCGTCGGATAACAAAGAGAAGACAGATCGCGTCGGTTTACAAAAGCCTGTCGATATGGAATGTACCAACAGTTGATAACCAAAAGGCGGATAGCGACAACAAGTTGGATGCAACAGATAGACAAGGAATTACACACACACACTCACACACCCTATGGTACTATGGAACCCCGAACACGTGAATACTAGTTTGAATTTTAGAAGAGGATTGAAAGCGTTACACTTTCTTACCAGAAAAGGGTGGGTGGGTCGGTAAGAAGAAAAATGGAAGCAGTCCTACTCTCGCGTTTTTGTTTTTCCTTAGTATACATAACTACCAAAATATTTGCTAGACTGACAACGACCATTTGGCTGAGACCCTGAAGAGCGGGATGGCTCTGATACCAATTGTAACAACCTCGGACCCTACGCTCTAAGTTCAAGCCTGGATGAACCAAAAGTGGTCAAAATAGTACAGCGGGGGCCCAAGGGCCACCCACGTGTAGACCTGTCGGCCGTCCTAACCACTTCCAAGAACATCGGGACAAGAGCGAGCGGCGTAGGCAACAGGCGAAGAGATCAAATACATACACAAGTGAGCATGTATGCAAGCTACCTTACAACAGTTCTCAGAGCCATACCATCTAAAAGAAATAGAAATATTGCAACGCCATACGGCAAGATCCAAATATCCTAGATATAGATAATAGTGTAGGATAGCTCCTCATACATCAATCAACGGAGTATCAAGCGGAAGCGGGAAACAAGATCCGAGTACGGACAAGAAGCAAATCAGCATAAGATGCCACATAACTAAGCACATCCCGCCCACAGATCTCGCGGATCCCCATCCCCGGAGTCTCTACACCGAGTGATCGTTGCCAACATCATCTTTCTCCTCCACCTAGTATCCATCTTACGAATACACCTATTCATCTGAATCAAACAATTTATCGTGTGAGACCCTAGGGGTACTCAGCAAGTCTTTATGCCTCTAAAGGGGACATATACCTGGGGTGACACAATTGCAGCAAAAGATAGTAACTAACAAGTCTATAGATACTCGCTAACCATCCGCCTAACTAATGAAAGACGGATGTCCGTTAATTAGGAACAACAGTTATAACAGTATAAAATAACAGAACCATCCTCCCTCTCGCTTACCAACGAGAAAGCGGACGAACAACCCATCAGTTGGCAGTTTTATTAACCATTCCATGAGTGTTGCACTATTTACTAGTCAGGTCTTTAGTCAATTTAAAGCGGTACTTTAGTTATACTTGTCTATGATCGAGAAACTATGCTCCAAGTCGTCCATAACCGCGGACACAGCTTTCAGAAAGATTTACCCTATAGGGGTGCACAAATAGCAACACACACTCGATCAACCTCGGGAAAACCAACTCAAAACCCAACGAGGCATTCACGACAAAGCGATCATAGGATTCATAAAATATTTCAGGGGGCCACCCCATTAAGCTACCCGCAACGAAGTTGGCCGACTCCGAGACGGACCCAAGGTTTGCGTCAATGGCTGTAAACTACTGGGAACCCGAAAATGTGACTGGGCTTTTCGATACCGCGAAAACTCTCCGCATCCAAAACAGTACAGGTGCTCCACGCACAATCTTAATAAAACAGTAACATGGCATAGGAACAGGATAGTAAATAAAGCCCCAAACTAGTTTGTGGCCCCAAGAAATAGAAATGAATCAAGCTCTGGCTCAGGGGGGGTCCATAAGGCCTCCCGGATGTGGATAGTGCAAATAGTCAAGGAACCGGAATCAAGTACTCGAGGTCCTATGGGACACAAGTGAGCATGAAAAACCAAATAACAGATATTGCTCACCGGTGCCTCTTTCATTAGTTATCCCATTACTAGTAAGGTTAAGTTGCTTAGGTACCTCGTTATCCACCAGAAACTCACATACCCTACACATGCTGTTCTACGACTCGCATGGCTCAAACAACTCCTGTACTAATGGCTCATAGGATGGAGGAACAAGCTTCGGTGGGGTTTAAAAGTAAAGGGTATGCAGTACTTGGGATTCACTTTAATGCAATCGCGACTCAATGATGCAAGAATAAGATAGAGGCAATAGGTACTATATGTATGCAAGCATGTGGTAGTGCTTGCCTGGCAGCTCAGTTGAAGCGAGAGACGGATCTGGGTAGTACTCCTAGGACTCCTGATGTTTCCCCTGCTCAGCGTCTATTCGTAAGAAGAACCAAATAAACAAGGGCCAACATAAATAAAGTGCACAAGCACAAAATTAAAATGCGAAAAGCGAACAAGTATGCCATGATGAATGATGCACAAATTACATGGCAATAATGTAGCATGGCAAGGGTGAGGTGTGGGGACAAGAATAAATCATTTTATTGATTATTTAGTCAAGTTTTATTGCCATAAATAGTTCTGATTTTAATAATTACATGAGGCATGCTTCAATTCATATCATGGAGTGCATAGTTAGAAAGGGCTCGTCGTGCTGATCGATTTAGACATATTATTTGTCAAATTTGGAGTTATAGAATTAAAGTTATTAATTAATTAAGAAAAGGCATTTTTATTGCAATTAAACAATTTCGAAAATTTTAAACTAGTCAAACATTATTTTGGATGGCAGATTTGAATTGCTCACCTTTTTCTGATTCAAAAACATATAACATTTGTATTATTTGGATAAGTCAATTAAAAGATATTATTTCCTGGATTTAAAACATATTTAACAATTTCTGAAATCATTTTTATTAAACAGATAAGAACAACGACGTTTTGCACACAGAAGCAGCTAGCCACAGACGCTGATGGGTGGGCCAGGTGCTGACTCGGCAACAGGTGGTCGACGCGGTACACGCTGGACTTTTCTCACCGCAGAGTTATCCAGCCTGTGCGGTTGACAGGTGGGGCCGGCGGCATGCGGGGCCACGCACGGGCGCGCGAACCGAGTGCAGCCATGTGGCGCGGACGGGGAGTGCGGGTTCAGGATTCCAAAACCTAGGTACCTTTTTAGAAAAGCACAACAGCGGCTGACAAGCAGGCCCCTGTGGAGCGCGGGTTGAGCCGCAAAAGGCGCAGGGGGTAAAGGGAAAACGTCGCCGCGCTACTGTTTTTCTTCCTCTACTCTCTGACGGAACTGAAGGACAGCGAGGAAACAAGCGCGGTGGGAGATCGAAAGTGCGACGTGGCGTGCGCACGTGGCGGCGGCTACCGCTAAGGCTGGCATGGCTAGATGCTAGGAAGGAGCTACGCGGCCAGAAGGCCCTACTGCGGCGCAACTGCGAGGACGCGTCTGCGAGCGTGCCACACAGAGAGCGTTCGACGAATGGATCTACACGTCCAAGAAGCGATAGCCAGCGGGACGATGTCAGGGAGGCTCAGCAGCTCAGCGGGAGTGGGTTGGTGGTGTTGGACCGAGCCAAAGCGCAGGGGGTCGTCGAGGACGCTGGCGCTCGGTGGCTAGGGTTTTGCATTGGCCTCGTTGAACTGCAGTGGCTCCGGCACGTCTCCTCCTCGCCTGCGAGCATAGGGGCGCTGCTAGAGGTCTCCTCGGTCTTCCCCAACACCTCAGCGCCACGCCCGCCTCCTCCTAGCTACTACGGCGGCCCGATGCCGACGGTGGCCAAACGGAGATGGAAGGAGAGGGGGTAGCGGTAGGTGGGGAAGGAGGAGTAGAAGGGCTAGGCCCTGGGTGGATCTGGGGCGACGCCAGGCAGAGAGGAGGGGGTAGATAAGGTCGAGGCAGAGGGAGAGCACATGGGGGTGGCTCGGGTGTAAAAGGTGGTGGTAGCCACCTTTTCTTCTCCTCCTCCTCACGTGTGCAGCGAGGCTCGGGAGGGGCTGCAGCTGGGGCCAGAGGGCACGGCGTAAGGTGGCTCAGGTGGGGCCTGGCTTGGTAGCGAGAGAGAAGAATAGAGAGAGGATGTGAGGGATCGGCTAGGGTAGGGAGAGGGGACGCTTGGCATGAGGGTAGCTAGGGTGGTGTTGAGCAGGGTAGCTAGGTTTGGGGGGTTGGTTCGAGTCAGACCACAGGGGGTGGTGGTGTCGAGGTAGAAAGGGTGGTGAGGTGAGGGTTTAGCTGAAGCTAGGAAGAGGGGTTAGGGTTAGGGTTTTAGCTAGGTGTAGAGAGAGAGAGATCTTAGTTAGCTAGAAAAGAGAGAGGGGAGGAAATGGAACAATGGCACATGTATGCACACCTGCATGTGTAGATGGTGAAAAAGGTGGGAGGGATAGATGGAGGAGCTAGGCTTGAAGAGGATATAAAACACCAAAAGAGTTCGAATTAAGACAAAGGGAGAAAACAAATGGACCAAAGGAGAGAGAGGTGGAAGAAAAAGATGATCTTGCATGGGGCATGCACATGATGTTATTTTGTGAAAACAAAATATCCATCCCCTGTATGCTTGTCAAAGAGAAAACCACTCAAAGAGTTACAAGGTGGAGGACAAGAGAAAGAATAAGCATTTATTTGGTTTATTGGTTTCAGTTGAGTCCAAACAAACTCCACCCAAATATTCCCAAAGAAACCAAAATAGAAGAACAAGTGAGGGCCTTACATGGGCCATGCATGAAGAGTAATTGCCACATTCATTAGTTGTGAAAACAACTACATCTACATATGGGCATCTATTACCCCCATGCACATCCATACTTGAATAAAGACCACCACATAATCTACAAGCTTGATAAAATGTGGTAAGGGTGGATTTAAGCATAAATGAATATAATAGGCCATGCTAGTGTGTATGTTCCACAAGAAGATCATTTGGCCACAATTATATTTAAACAATGCTCAATTATTCCCAAGACTAACCATATGGAAGATAGAGCAAGTGAAACTTACCACATGCATGCAGGGGTGGCCATGTGGCTCTCCACATATCAACAATGTGAAAACAACATGAAGCATGTATGGAAGCATGTGTAAATGGAAGTGGATCCATCCCAACCCACATGAGCTAGAGGTAACCCCAATAAAATGCAAAGCTCACATATAGTTGAATGGTGGAATTATGGGGTGGTGACAAGAAAAGGTGGTGGAGTTAAATAAAAGATATTCCCCCAACTCAACTTGGGCACCAAGCATTTATCAAGAATGAAATGCAATTTATTAAGGACCAAATACAATTGATAAATCCATATGAGACAAGATCCAAAAGAAAAGGGTTTTATATGATGCTCAAATGCAAGGTGTCATGATGACATGAGCATGATATACTTATGATGCAACAAATATATGTAGGAAGTAGCATTTTATTATTAGACCATGTAGCATTAAAGCTATTAGGCAGATGGGATGCTACAATATGGATCCACCAGTGTCATTGCATGTGTGTTCTTTTCACAAACCACCTATGGATCCACCAGTGTCATTGCATGTGTGTTCTTTTAACAAACCACATATGGACCCACCAGTGTCATCACATGTGTGTTATTTTCATTAACCACATATGGATCCACCAGTGTCATTGCATGTGTGTTCTTTTCATTAACCATAGCTAGAGTCATTGCATGCGTGTTCTTTTCACAAACCACATGGAGCCACCAGTGTCACTGGATGTGTGTTCTTTTCATTAACCACAAATAGAGTCGTTGTATGTCTGTTCTTTTCACAAACCACATATGGATCCACCAGAGTCATTGCATGTGTGTTCTTTTCATTACCCAGAGCTAGAGTCATTGCATGTCTGTTCTTTTCAAAAACCACATGGAAACAGCTAGAGTCATTGCATGTGTGTTCTTCTCATAGACCATATATGGATCCACCAGTGTCATTTTATGTGTGTTCTTTTCACAAACCACAACTAGAGTCATTGCATGTCTTGTTCTTTTCACAAACCACATGGATCCACCAGTGTCATTGCATGTGTGTTCTTTTAATAAACCACAACTAGAGTCATTGCATATGTGTTCTTTTCACAAACCACATATGGATCCACCAGTGTCATTGCATGTGTGTTCTTTTCACAAATCACAGCTAGATTCATTGCATGTCTGTTCTTTTCACAAACCACATATGGATCTACTAGAGATCATTTCACGTGTGTTCTTTTCACAAACCACATATGGATCCACCAGTGTCATTGCATGCATGTTCTTTTCACAAACCACATATGGATCCACCAGTGTCATTGCATGTGTATTCTGTTCACAAACCACATATGGATCCACCAGTGTTATTGCGTGTGTGTTCGTTTCATGTGCCAAATATGGATCCACCATAGTTCATTTCATGTGTGTTCTTTTCACAAACCACCTAAGAATCTAGTAGTGTCATTGAATGTGTATTCTTTTCACAAACCATATGAGCATGTATGTTCTTTCTCACAAAACACATCTGGATCCACCAGTGTCATTACATGTGTGTTCTTTTCATGAACCACAAGTAGATTCAGTGCATGTCTATTCTTTCACAAACCACACATGGATCCACTAGAGTCATTGCATTGCTTGTTCTTTTCACAAACCACAGTTTGAGTCATGGCATGTATGTTCTTTTCACAAACCACATAAGGATCCACTAGAGTCATCGGATGAGTGTTCTTTTTCACAAACCACATATTGATCCACCAGTGTCATTGCATGTGTGTTCTTTTCACAAACCACATAAAGATCCACCAATGTCATTGGATGCGTGCTCTTTTCACAAACCACATGCGCATGTGTGTTCTTCTCACAAACGACATATGGACCCACCAGAGTTCTTTGCATGTGTGTTCTTTTCACAAACTACATATGGATCCACGAGTGTCATTGCATGTGTGTTCTTCTCATTAACCATAGCTAGAGTCATTACATGTCTGATCTATTCACAAACCATATTGATCCACCAGTGTCACTGGATGTGTGTTCTTTTCATTAACCACTACTAGAGTCATTGCATGTGTGTTATTTTCACAAACCACATATGGATCCACCAGAGTCATTGCATGTATGTCCTTTTCATTAACCACAGCTACAGTCATTGCATGTCTGTTCTTTTGACAAGCCATATGGAAATAGCTAGCTTCATTGAATGTGTGTTCTTTTCATAGACCACATATGGATCCACTAGTGTCATTGTATGTGTGTTCTTTTCATTAACCACAGCTAGAGTGATTGCATGTGTGTTCTTTTTACAAACCACATATGGATCCACCAGAGTTCAACGCATGTCTGTTCTTTTCACAAGACACATATGGATCCACCATTGTCATTGGATGTGTGTTGTTTTCATTAACCACAGCTAGTGTCATTGCATGTGTGCTCTTTTCACAAACCACATATGGATCCACCAGTCTCATGGATCCACTAGTGTCATTGCATTTGTGTTCTTTTCCAAAACCACATATGGATCCACCATTGTCATTCCATGTGTGTTCTTTTGATAAACCACATACGGATCCACGAGAGTTCATTTCATGTGTGTTCTTTTCACAAACCACATAAGGATCCACCAATGTCATTGGATGTGTGTTCTTTTCACAAACCACATGAGCATGTGTGTTCTTTTAACAAACCACATATGGATCCACCAGAGTTCATTGCATGTATGTTCTTTTCACAAACCACATATGCATCCACTAGAGTTAATTGCATGTGTATTCTTGTCACAAACCACATATGGATCCACTAGTGTCATTGCATGTGTGTTCTTTTCATTAACCACATCTAGAGTCATTGCATGTCTGTTCTTTTCACAAACCACATATGGATCCAACAGAGTTCATTGCATGTGTGTTCTTTTCACAAACCACATATGGATCCACCAGTGTCATTGGATGTGTGTTGTTTTCATTAACCACAACTAGTGTCATTGCATGTGTGTTCTTTTCACAAACCACATATGGATCCACTAGTCTCATGGATCCACTAGTGTCATTGCATGTGTGTTCTTTTCAAAACCCACATATGGATCCACCATTGTCATTGCATGTGTGTTCTTTTGACAAACCACATACGGATCCACCAGAGTTCATTTCATGTGTGTCCTTTTCACAAACCACATAAGGATCCACCAGTGTCATTGGTTGTGTGTTATTTCACAAACCACATGACGATGTGTGTTCTTTTCACAAACCACATATGGATCCACCAGAGTTCATTGCATGTGTGTTCTTGTCACAAACCACATATGGATCCACAAGTGTCATTGCATGTGTGTTCTTTTCATTAACAATAGCTAGTCATTGCATGTCTGTTCTTTTCACAAACCACATGAAGCCACTAGTGTCACTAGATGTGTGCTCTTTTCGTTAACCACAGCTAGAGTCATTGCATCTCTGTTCTTTTCACAAACCACATATGGTTCCACCAGAGTCATTGCATGTCTGTTCTTTTCATTAACCACAGCTAGAGTCATTGCATGTTTGTTCTTTTCACAAACCACATGGAAACAGTTAGAGTCATTGCATGTGCATTCTTTTCATAGACCACATATGGATCCACCAATCTCATTTTATGTGTGTTCTTTTCACAAAACACAGCTAGAGTCATTGCATGTCTGTTCTTTTCACAAACCACATGGATCCACTTGTGTCATTGCATGTGTGTTCTTTTAATAAACCACAACTAGAGTCCTTGTCGTCAGATTGAGGACAAGTACACCATGAGGGGGTCCTCGAGGCGTGCGGAAGAGAGGGGTCTGAGACGTACGATATTCTGAGACGGTGAGCACACAAGTTTACCTAGGGTCGAATCCGTCGGCTTTGGACGGATCCTACTCCTGCTAGCAATCCAGTAATATGGCAGAGCCGGAATATGGGTTACAAGGGTATCGCCTATGCGAGTTGATATTGTAGACTATTGTGTTGCCCTAAAGGCTCTCCCTAGGACGTCTTATATAGATATCCGTCCTAGGGTTTACAGGAGAGATCAATCCAGCTATGACTAAGAGTCCGTTACAGAGTACATCTTGAACTACAAGTAACATTATGGGCCTAAGTCGGTAAGTCTTCTGGGCCTTCCCGTGGCCGGATTGGACTCCGTCTTCTCTCCTGACTGGGCCGCCCATGAAGCAAAGCTCTAACCCCAAGTGGGCCACCCTGGTTAGTGCGGAACTGTGAGGATACCCGGAAAGTATATCCCCAACAGTAGCCCCCGGAGGCTTCCAAGATCCAAAGTTGGATTTTATCATCGTCTAGCTTGATCTTCGGCTTGCAGAATCTTGAAGGGTTCCTGAAACTTCACAACAAAAAATATGATCCAGGTCTTAAAAATAAGTCGGACCTATCAACAAGTTACTTGGATTTTCTAGCTCGATTTTAGACTAAGCCAGAACTCGGTTTCTAACGCCACCTGACACAAGCATGGTCAAGTCACGTCATCTGACAAGCGTGCCATCAGCACGACCGTTGGTGGGCCCGCGGTTCGCGGAACCGAAGCGTTGTTTCAATGCGTGCGTGGAGATCGAGGAGAAGCAATCATCGCGTGGGTCCTTCCTAGTTCTTTCCACGACACGTGGGGGTTACACTGTAGCATTTGCACAAATCTTGGCGCAGTTAGGTGGATATAAGGGATTAGGATTTCTCCTTCTCCTTTCCACCAGTCCTTTGCCATTTTCCTTTCCTCCCAATCCTCCTGCGCGCACAGAGCTCCCTCGTCCTTCCCCCATAGAACTCCCTGCGCCGCCACTTTCAGGTCATCTTCTCACCGGAGAAATGGCTTCATCATCTTCTTCCTCCGGTTTGGCGGCAGCAGCGGCGGCAGCGACGGCGGAAGTTGCAACGGAGAAGGAGAGCTTTCGGGGAATCTGGATCCCCTGCGCCCTCACCGAGGAGGGCCTCAAGAACGTGGAGAAGTAGGGACTTCTTGTCGCCGGCAACTGGCGGAGCGGCTCCGGCGAAACCCTCCCCAACCCGTGCGACGGCGAGCGGGTCCACTTCGGCACCCATCTTGACCGAGGTCTGTCTTTTCCTCCCTCGGAGTTCTTCTCCGAGGTGATAGATCATTACGGAGTTCAACTCCACAATCTTCCTCCCAACTCAATCTTAGAGATGAGCGCGTATGCATCGCTTTGCGAGGGCTTTCTCGGCATTAGGCCGAGTTTGCTTCTCTTCCGGTACTACTTTCATGTCCGGAGAAATTCCATCACTGCCAGTGTTCCTTACATCACCGGCACTATTAGTTTTTCACTTAGACGTGACCGGGCATATCTCAAAATTTCTGCCAGTGACTCGGTTAAACAATGGCCAGCCACCTTTTTCTACCATAGGGATATTTCGGCTCCTGGCAAAGCTACTACTTTGCCGGCTTTTGTCGACGGAGCCACCACGGCCCAGCCTTCCTGGGACGAGGCTGCTCCGGCTCTCACCGATGATCTGATCCTCGCTAAGAGGCATATCAAATATTTAATCAAACAAAAGGAGCTGAAGGGATCTGACTTGATCCAGTGTTGGGTCTCATGTCAGATCCAGCCACTTCAGTATCACAGGGATTGACTGATGCACTCCATCACATCTTCCAAAAAGACTCCCTCTGCATCAGCCCCAAAGCCTACACCACTCAAGGGTACATCAGCCAGATCAAGTGGCTGATCAAGGAGCGGATTGAGAGGAGAATTCCGGAGATTTCTCGGGATATGCACACGGCGGAAAACCCCGTGGTGCCGGTAAGCTTCCATCAATACACCTTTTATGTGTTTCAATCTTCAAGTTATACTGCAATACTGATATCCTTTCTTGTTTTCAGCTTGCTGACCTCCCCGAGTTGGAGCTTGCTCCACTCGAAGGATATCCTCCTGCGTTTTCTCAGGAGACAGAAGTGGTCCCATTGCCAGACCTTGCGCTCAAGAAGCGCAAAGCTCCGACAGTGGCTGTTGGCACAAACGAGGTGCCTGTTGTGAAGAGGTAACTTTCATTCACAATTTCCGCCTTTGTACCTTTCTCGAATTTCTTTCTGAGATGTAATGTTTCCGACTTTACTACATTCTCAGAGCAAAGCCTCTCATCAAGGGCAAGGGGAAAGGGATTCCTTCGAAACCCCTGCGACAGACGAAGCTCACCATAGCTTTCCCTGCCGTGGCTCCTCCAACTCCTGCCCCTCAACCTTCTACAACTCCTGCGATCATTCCTTCTCCGGTGGTTGCAGAAGATCCGGCTCCCCCAATAGAGCCTGCGATCCTTGGGTCGCAAACTGACGTCACCGTGGGTGCGTCAGATCAAGATAAGGGTGAACCCTCTTCGGGTAATGATCCCTCGGCTGAGATCTTCGCCAAAAACCTCCTCGGCAATCTGGGACTTGCCAAGTTTGGCCTGTCCCGGAAATCTACAGAGGAAATCCAGCGGCTGGCCAGGCAAGTCCTGGACAAAAGCCATTTATCCCCCGAAGAGGAAGCGCAAGAAGTAGAGGACGTCAAGTTCTCCGACCTTCTCGCTCAAGTCCACCTTCGCGACGAGAGGATTAGGGCTGGCGAGCTTCCAACAGCCCCAATGATCCCTCATACTCTTGCCGAGAAGGTGGCAGCTGAAGTGAACGTGGGTTTAGATAAACTCACCCGCGAGCAATATGTAAGTCGGAATTCTAACTCTTGTTTTTACATTATGTTATATCATATCCTCTAGCCCCCAAGCATGAAGTAGGATATATAATCTGGGTTTATGCTTTCATTAGGATGCCAAACGAACTAGTGTAGCCCCCAAGGCTCGTGCTAATATTTAGCAAAAAATATTAGCCCGAGTCTTAAGAATCTTTCTGACTTTGGGTATTCTGACTTACAGAAAGTATGTTCCTATAACCAGGAATTACTGACCAATGTCCGCAATAAGCGGAAAGAGATCAAGGCTCTCCGGCTTAAAAATGCCGAACTTAAAGTAGCCAAGGATGAAGCCGAAGGTAAACATTCCGAGATTCAAACCTTGTCTTTTTCTTTTTTCAATGTCGAATTTTTTCTGAACTGTTGTTCTTTTTTGACTTATAGCGCTGGTGAAACAATCCATCGCTATGATTGAAGAGGCCGAGAACCTCAAGACCCTGGTGGTGGAGAACAAGGGACTTCGCCAAGAGCTGGATAAGATAAAGGCGGATCATGAAAGGAACATAGCTCAAGTCCTTGAATCCTCCTCCATGGCCACCGAAGAGCGCGATCGCAAGATTGCCGCTCAAGATAAAATAATCTCAGATCTCAAAAATGAGCTTGGTAGAGAGAAGGACATCTCCTAGGCGCTCCGGGCTGAACTCCAGAGTCTCCGGGAGGAGAAGACCAAGATTGACGACGTCATTCTCGCTATGTTCCATCTGTTTGACTTATCTTTTCTTTGACATTTATCAATGTCGGATTTTCTTGACTTGTTTTGTGTATAGGTCCTCTGAACTTGACGGACTCTTCCTCGTCCGAGCCCCGCACCCACCGACTTACCCAAGTCGGTGATCTTCTGCATGACTTCTGCCAGTCCCTTGAGGACATTGGCTAGTCTCTCAGTATTCCAGACATGCCAAGCATGTCGGATTTTTAGGTGCGGGACAAGGCCAAGGAGATGCCGCAGCTTGTTCGGGACTAGAACATGTCCTACGCGCGGACTGCTGCGCAGAATGCTCTCACTATGGTCATGAGCCACCATGGAAACATCGATATATGGCAAGTGACCAGAGGGTACTGCAAGGTAGACGAAGACGGCCAGGAGCAAGACCTTCAAGCCATCATGCACTCCTGCGCCGGATACAGGTGTCACGTAGCTGATCTGACCAGCTACGAGATCCCCTTCTTCACCCGCGTAGCTACTCCGCCACCTCCTCCAGAAGAAACCAAAGAAGTTTCTGATGATGAACGGACCACCTTAGATCCGGACATCTCGGAACGACATCAAGGCGGAGTAACCAGCGAGCCGACAGCTCCTTCATCTCCTCCTGCATCATAGACCAGAAAATTATGTATTATTCCGGAAAGAACATGATGTTTTTTGTAAATATTAAGTACTATTGATATTGCTAGGGCTAAGCTTTTTATCTATTCAGCACTTTTGGCTTTTTTTTGTGTGCCTGAAATATTTTTCATAAGCACTTGAATTTTTTCGTCTGTACTTATCGTTTATCTGGCTTTCCGCCTCGTCCCTTTCGTGAGCCGGCTAAACCTTCAGCCGGAAACTTTGCCGAGCAACGGAGCTCACTTGCTAAACCAGTTTAAACTCGGAAACAAAGCCGGCTTTTAGTACCAACAATTCACTACTCGGAAAATACCCGCATCCAGCAATCAGACAAATAACCAAAGTAAAGACTAGAAATTTTAGAGTTATACCCGAAGGTAGCAGTTTTAGAATCAGAAATCTAGACCAGAAAAAACATGAGCATAAAGTACTTTCAAGCATTATGGGATTTTCGACTATAACATGATCATTTGGAAATAAGATGGTAAAAACTTCTCAGAAAAACTTGAGGCAACCAAAACTTTTATTTCTCAAAGAACATGTACATATGTATGATTACAAAGAAGGATAAACTAAGAATAAAAGGGATGTAGCTGAGCAATATTCCACGGTCTGTCTAACCCATCCGGATATGTACTGCCTCCAGCTCTCTTTCTCTTCTTAGTAGCATGTCTTTCTTTGACTGGCCTCATGTCAGTTAAGTAGTACGATCCATTGTGCAATACTTGACTAACTAAAAAGGTCCCTTCCCATACTGGGGAAAGTTTGTGCTTTCTTTGTTGCACAAGCCGGAGAACCAAATC
The DNA here is from genome assembly GCA_910589775.1 of Avena eriantha. NCBI lineage: Eukaryota > Viridiplantae > Streptophyta > Magnoliopsida > Poales > Poaceae > Avena > Avena eriantha. Next base: position 430,389,555 of record OU342742.1, on the reverse strand, counting down.
ACCTTTATTGAAAGATCTATTTCGGACTCTCTAGCTATGATACTTGCGTAACTTCTGCTGATAGGCTGTAGATCTTATTTCAGCAACGACGTGAACTTCTTCGACTAAGTCGAGATCATTTTGTCGAGAAATCTCGGCATCCTCTTCGATATACGCGGCCACTCTAGGAGAAGTATGAATTAAATAACTAGGAAGAACTGCTTCTACGCCATAGACCAAGAAGAAAGGTGTGTATCTTGTTGACCTGTTTGGAGTTGTTCGTAAACTCCAAATTACCGAAGGTAATTCCTCTGCCCAAGCCCCCGCAACACGTCGTAGTGGTGCTTCGAGTCTCGGTTTCAGGCCTTGTAAGATTAAACCATTAGCTCTTTCGACTTGTCCGTTAGCCTGTGGATGTGCGACTGACGCAATGTAAAGCCGGATATTTTGCTCGTCGCAGAATTCAGCCAATTCTCCCATAGAGAAGTTACTACTGTTGTCTGTGATAATGCTATGCGGATAACCATACCGGATACATCCTCGACAAATCTTTTGGCTGTTGCTCCATCACAACTAGTGACAGGTTTAGCCTCAATCCATTTGGTGAATTTATCCACCATCACTAAGAGGTGAGTAAATCCACTTGGAGCTCGTTTAAATGGTCCTACCATATCAAGCCCCCAGACCGCAAAGGGCCATGTTATAGGTATTGTTCGCAACTGATCATCCGGAACATGAGCTTGCTTGGCATACTTTTGGCAGCCTTTGCACGTCTTGGCTAATCATTCTGCATCTGCTTGAGCTGTAAGCCAAAAAAATCTATGTCTAAAAGCTTTTGCCACTAAAGATTTTGCTGCAACGTGGTTTCCACACTCGCCTTCGTGGATTCCCCTTAAGATTTCCACTCCTTCTTCCGGAGATACACAGCGCTAAAAAACCCCAGAAACACTCCATTTATGGAGCTCACCTTTAACAATAGTATAGGCTTGTGCTCTTCGGATAATCTGTCGGCTCAGCACTTCGTCTTCGGGTAATTTGCATCTACCAAATAATCGAGGTAGGGTTGAGTCCAGCTGGGAATTACAGCCAGAACTGCTATCAAAGGTGAGTCGGATTTGGTCGGATATTCCTCATCTACTCCCTTTATCGAGGGGACTTTGAGGTGCTCTAAAAAAGCGCCATCCAGGACCTGTTTCCGCGCAGAGCCTATGCGAGATAGTGCATCTGCTTCCTCATTTTATGCTCGAGGGATGTGTTGAACTTCAAACCCTTCAAACGATTTAGATAGATCATCCACGACAGCTTTATATGCTGCCATGTGTTTATTTGCATTACAAATATCCGAGACTTGCTGAGCAACAAGATTCGAATCTCCGTAACACATCAAACATCAGATGCCAATATCCTTAGCAGTCCGGATTCCATGCAGCAGTGCTTCATACTGAGCAATGTTGTTTGTCGCTGTGAAGTGGATCTGTAACACGTATAAAAGTTTATCTCCTTGGGGTGATTTGAGCACCATGCCAGCCCCCGAGCCCCCTCGAGCCTTAGACCCATCGAAAAAGAGGGTCCAATATTCCGACTCAAGGAGGATCATGTTCTCTTTTGTCTCTGTCCAATCAGCGACAAAGTCAGCAAGGATCTGGGATTTGATTGTTGTCCGGGGTTTATACTCAATGTCAAAAGTTGAGAGCTCTATTCCCCATTTGGCGATGCGTCCTGTGGCGTCACTATTAATGATTATGTCTCTCATGGGAGCTTTACTCACCATGGTAATTGGATGCTCCTGAAAAAAATGTCATAACTTACGAGATGCTAGAAAAACACCGTAAGCCAACTTTTGATAATGCGGATACCGCTGTTTGGACTCTGTTAAGACCTCGCTGACAAAGTACGTCGGACGCTGCACCAGGTGTTCCTGATTTTCCTCTGGTCTCTCCACCACCATGACGATACTGACATATCATCCACGTATGCATGTACATTGCGTCCGAGTTGGTCATGGAGGCAACGCTGCATCGTGCGCTGGTACGTAGCTCCTGCGTTCTTCAGCCCAAAGGGCATTGTAACAAAATAGAAGGTTCCGAAGGGGGTTATGAATGAAGTTTTGACTTTGTCAGATTCCTTTATCCGGATTTGGTGATAACCAGAATATGCGTCGAGAAAACAGAGGAGTTCCGAGCCTGTCGTAGAATCGATGACTTGATCAATTCTAGGCAGAGCGAACAGATCTTTTGGACAACCTTGTCCAAGGCAGTATAATCAACACACATCCTTAAATCAGTGGTGTCCTTTTTAGGGACCATTACAGGATTGGCCGACCACTCAGTGTGGATGACCTCTTCTATGAATCCGGCTAACTCGAGCCGTGCTAGTTCCTTAGCTATTGCCTTACGCTTTTCATCGCCAAACCGTCGTAAGGACTGTTTGACGGGTTTAGCGTTCGGGTTTACATTTAGAGAGTGCTCGGCAAGTTCCCTAGGTACTCTGGTCTTGTCAGATGGCTGCCATGCAAAGATATCTTGATTTTCTTGGAGAATCTTGACGAGCGCGCTTTCCTATGCGCTACTTAGGCCTACGCCTATCTGGGTCACCTTGGAGGGGTCATCATCCTTCAACGGCGTCGTCTTCGTCTCTTCTGATGCCTTGAACTCCGGATTTGGCTTTGTCACCTCCGTCTTCATTGCGGGCATCTCGGACAGATCTATGCTCTTCTTGAACTCCTAGTACTCCTGGGCGTGCAACACGGCTTCTACAAAGGCGGCATTTCCATCCTCGCACTCTCGCGCTTTCTTCGGGTCTCCCCTGATGGTGATCTCGTCGTTGGGACCTGGAATTTTCATCATATTGTAAATGTAACATGGACGAGCCATAAAAGCCCAGTAAGCTGGATGTCCGAATATAGCATGGTATGCGCTCTTGAACGGGACCACTTCGAAGGAAAGTGCCTCCGTCCGATAATTCTTTGGTGTTCCAAAGGTAACATCCAAAGTAATCTCTCCTAGGGAATTAACTTGTCTTCCTGGGACAACTCCGTGAAAGATCACAGAGCTATGGTTCAGCTGTGTTTCCGAGATCTTCATCCGGCGTAGAGTTTCGACATAGAGAATATTGATGCTGCTACCACCGTCCATGAGGGTCTTGGAGAAACCATAACCGTCTATAAGTGGATTGACGATTAAGGCGTATTTTCCTCGCATGTGTAGCTTAGCGGATGATCAGCGCGGTCAAATGTGATTACCACCTCCGACCAGTCCAGATATTGAGGGACAGCCGGAACTGTTGCATTGAGCTCGTGGAGAATTGCTTTCTTGACCTTTGCTGTTTGAGATCCGAGGAAGGTGACGTAAGTGTCTTTCTTGGTGGGAAAAGTTTTCTTCCCTTCCGACTTGGGATTTGAAGCATCAGCTTCCTCCATGTCGGAATCTTCCTTGGTCTCTTTATCTTTGTCGGGATTTTTCTTTCCCTTCTTCCGCTTAGCTTTGTAGCCCGCGGTATCGTCTCTCTTGATGTCGTCATTAAAACGACAACAGTGTTGGTGTGGGACGAGCCCCCATTAGCGTCCAAGTGATGCACACATGGGTTATTGGCAATGTCAGCCCAAGTCTAGGTTTTGCCTGGTTGTTGCTCTCCTCTACCTTGGACCCTTGATGTCCCACGGCCACGCCCGCGGCCTCCGCCACGTCCTCCTCGTCCTCCAGACCCAGAAATAGTAGTGACCACCGCTGTCTCCACGTTGGGTTTTTCTTCCGAGGAATTTTTGCGCTTCTGAGCTTGTTGCTTTGTCTTTGCTGACTGAGGTACAGCTAGGACGTTGAGTAATCCTTCTGCGTCGTCGTCAGCATCTGCATGCTTGCTTGCTGTTTCTATCATCTCTCCCAAATCAGTGACCTTGTCACACTTCAAGCGGTGACGCAGTAGACCAATTGGGAGTCCTGCGATGAAAGCTTCAATCGCAGTTTGATCATTTACTCCCTCACAGGAGTTCTTGGTGTCGATCCATCGTCCGAGGTAATCCCGACAAGTTTCTCCGGCTTTCTAGGTGCAATGCTGTAGGTCTCTGACCGAACTGGGCCTCCGATATGTGCCTTTGAAGTTCCGAAAGAACGCACTTTGCATGTCATACCAGTTGTGGATGGTGTTCTCCGGAAGTTCATTGAGCCATGATCGCGTCGTCTTCCGCAACATAAGTGGGAGATATCGGGTTGCGACCAGGCTGTTTCCGCCTTTGGCGATGCAACAAGCTTGGAAGAAATCCTATAGCCAGGTATCTGGCCGAGCAATGTCGTCGTAGGCTTGGATGTGCCTTGAGATAGCAAATCCTTCCGGGAATTTTGTAGCTCTGACGCGTGGTCCAAAACACTTTGGGCCCACGTAGAAATCGTCGTTTTCGTAGCGCCGCGCCTCTATATTGGAGTTGATCCTATGCCTTGTGTCGTTTGGGGATAGAGATCATCCCGAATGTCGGCTGTGGCTACGGTGCCTTGGAGCCGGACTTCGGCTTCTGCCACCACCTCCTCCGCCATGTCATCCTCCTTGCCCTCCTTAGGGGCCGTTGTGATAACTGCCTGGTGGAGGGGGTGGGGTAGCTGAATTGTTTCTGGATGATCGTCGGTCTCCGTCTGAAGCGTCATTCTTCCGGTTCCGGGGAGGTTCTTGACTACGACGAGCCCCCTACCGGCTTGTTCTAGCATGGTTTCCGTCGTTCCTTCGTCCGTCGTTCCCACCATGGTGAGGCTCAGCCGGACGGGTCTCATGTCTAGGAGGTGGCATTCTCTGACGATCCTCCTCCCGAGGTTTCTCCTTATCTTCTCCCTTTCGATCGTTGAACTCTCGTCGGGGAGGATTCCTCGGATTCAGTGCAGCGATCGCGTCTTTCTCGGCCGTTGGAGTGACATTGCTCCAGTTGTGTGTAGCTCTACGATGCTGCCCCGACGATCCGGTTCTTGAATAATTATCTTCCCTACGTTCGGGGTGATGGTGCTGCGCCCAGACGTAATGGGATCTTACGTTAGCCCATGCCGGATCTGTGCGACATTTGTCAGAATCCGAGACCAGTTTTTGACTTTCAGACAGGGCGACCTTCTGCTACTCTAGTCCCTTGTTGAGTAGCTTGATACCCAAACGGATCTCCTCTGGTCCTGGATTAGCCGATAGAATTTCTCGGGATGCCACGGTATTCTATACTGGGGTTGGGTATACCCAATCTCTGTTGCTGTGTTTCCGTGGCTTCCCCATCTCGTACCGAAAAAGGACGGCACGGACACGTGGGAATTGGTCATCATTGGTGTGACGCTTCCGTGTCTTCTGATGCAACCGAGACATGTATTCCTTGGTTGACATGCGTTTCTTCTCCACCTCGATGTTTTTGGCTTCATCGAGGAGTTGTTGACGACGCGCTTCTAGGGCTTGGGCCCTTTCGTCCAGCTCATCTGCAGTTAGTTCTGCAGCTGTAGGGGTAGGTGTGGTTAATGCGGCATCGATGAGTTTAAACGCACCTTCTGTGATCACGTGTCCATCCACCGATGCTTATTTTTTCGGCTCGTTTGGGATAAGTGCTCCATCCGAGTCTTCCTCGTATTCCTCGGTAATCACCTCTTCTGTGAGAGGGTCTTTTGCCGGGATCTTGTTCTTCTTCTTTGCCTTCTTGGCAGCGCCAGTAGCAAAGACAGCTATGGGTCCATTTCCCGGAGTCAAGCTCTGATCGGTACTTTCGGACAACTGGACTTCGGGATTATCTCCGACGTCCATGTCATCCTGCGCCTTGGGAGAGTGTTCCCCGGATCCTTCATCCATGGCTTCTCCTTCTTCTGCAGCCTTGGAGTTGTACTCCTCTTCATATTCCACGGAGAATTTTCGGAAATCTGCCGACGTCATAGATTCATCCGAGGATTAGGGAACATCGGCGTTTGTTCCAATTGCCTCCACCACCGAGTCGGTGTTTTCTCCAGCATCGGCAGAGCCGGATCCGGATCCTACGTATCCGACGAAGTGCGATGCGTGCTTCCTGAGGTACCTGCGGCTTTCACGATCAGCCATATCAAAACTTTTAATGGTCTCGAGGATTGCATCTGCTCTTTTGCCTTGTAGTATCATACGTATTAATGTGTACCTGAGGAAAGGCATGTCTGTCCCGGCATCGTCAGAGCCGGAATCAGTGTCGTTGATATGCTCCTCCTGGATTTCGACTTCCACAAGTGGGTCGATCTGGGATCCGGCTTCTCTAGGGAGATCCACTCCAGATTCGACTTGGACTGTGAGGTCTTCTTCAGGCTCAGATTTCTCCACTATCTCCGCAACTGGTGCGGGCTGGGTGGGATTAGGGTTTTCTGAGATTCGGAACTCTGCCACCTCCGTGGACAAAGGGGACCCAGAAGATTCTTCTGCCTCTATCACCACTGCTGGGGTGGGTTGGGCAGGTTCAGCGAAACCGATGTAAACATCGATCTCGCCAAAAGACATGATTGTATAGGAAGTCCCAGCCTTCCTAGCCAGAATCCACGTCTCCTCGAGAACGATGAGAGGGACGTCGCTGGCATAGAGGATGCAACCGATGGCGATGGTCTCGCCGATTCAAATTCTTGCAGATCTCCGCTCGGAACGCAGATCTGAAGCTCACTTGCCCCACGGTGGGCACCAACTGTTGTCGGATTGAGGACAAGTACGCCATGAGGGGGCCTCGAGGCATGCAGAAGAGAGGGGTGTGAGACGTACGGTATTCCGGGATGGTGAGAACACAAGTTTACCCAGGTTTCAATCCGCCGGCTTTGGATGGATCCTACTCCTGCTAGCAATCCAGTAATACGGCAGAGCCGGAACATGGGTTACAAGGGTATCGCCTGTGCGAGTTGAGATTGTAGACTATTGTGTTGCCCTAAAGGCTCTCCCTAGGACGGCTTATATAGATATCCGGCCTAGGGTTTACAGGAGAGATCAATCCGGCTACGACTAAGAGTCGGTTACAGAGTACATCTTGAACTACAAGTAACATTATGGGCCTAAGTCGGTAACTCTTCTGGGCCTTCCCGTGGCCGGATTGGACTCCGTCTTCTCTCCTGACTGGGCCGCCCGCGAAGCAAAGCTCTAACCCGAAGTGGGCCACCCTGGTTAGTGAGGAACTGTGAGGATACCCGGAAAGTATATCCCCAACAGTCCTTGCATGTGTGTTCTTTTCAAAAACCACATATGGATCCACCAGTGTCATTGCATGTGTGTTATTTTCACAAACCACATATGGATCCACTAGTGTCATTGCATGTGTGTTATTTTCATTAACCCCATATGGATCCACCAGTGTCATTGCATGTGTGTTCTTTTCATTAACCACAACTAGAGTCATTGCATGTGTGTTCTTTTCACAAACCACATACGGATCCACTAGAGTTCATTTCATGTATGTTCTTTTCACAAACCACATATGGATCCACTAGTGTCATGGCATGTGTGTTATTCTTACAAACAACATATGGATCCACCAGAGTTCATTGCATGTGTGTTCTTTTCACAAACCACATATGGATCCACCAATGTCATTGCATGTGTGTTCTTTTCATTAACCACAGCTAGAGTCTTTGCATGTCTGTTCTTTTCACAAACCACATGGATCCACGAGAGTTCATTGGATGTGTGTTCTTGTCATAAACCACATGCATCCACTAGAGTTCGTTGGATGTATGTTCTTTTCAAAAACCACACATGGATCTACCAGAGTCATTGCATGCATGTTCTTTTCATAAACCACAGTTAGAGTCATCGCATGTCTGTTCTTTTCACAAACCACATATGGATCCACCAGTGTCATTAAATGTGCATTATTTTCCCAAAACACATATGGATCCACTAGTGTCATTGCATTTGTGTTCTTTTCATGAACCACAGTTAGGGTCATTGGATGTGTGTTCTTTTCACAAACCACATATGAATCCACCAGAGTCATTACATGTGTTTTTTTCACAAACCACGTAAGGACCCACCAGTGCCATTGGATGTGTGTTCTTTTCACAAACCACATGAGCATGTTTGTTCTTCTCAAAAACCACATATGAATCCACCAGAGTTCATTGCATGTGTGTTCTTTTCACAAACCACATATGGATCCACCAGTGTCATTGCATGTGTGTTCTTTTCATTAACCACAGCTAGAGTTATTGCCTGTGTGTTCTTTTCACAAACCACATATGGATCCACCAGTGTCATTGCATGTGTGTTCGTTTCATTAACAAGCTAGTGTCATTGTCTGTGTGTTCTTGTCACAAACCACGTATGGATCCACCAGAGTCATTGCATGTCTCTGTTCTTTACATTAACCACAGCTAGTGTCATTGCATGTATGTTCTTTTCATAGACCACATATGGATCCACCAGAGTTCATTGCATGTGTGTTCTTTTCACAAACCACATATGGATCCACGAGTGCCATTGCATGTGTGTTCTTTTCATTATCCACAGCTAGAGTCATTGCATGTCTATTCTTTTCACAAACCACATATGGATCAACCAGTGTAATTGCATGTCTATTCTTTTCATTACCACAACTAGTGTCGTTGCATGTCTGTTCTTTCCACAAACCACATATGGATCATTCAGTGTCATTATATGTCTATTTTTTCATTAACCACATCTAGAGTCATTTGATGTGTGTTCTTTTCAAAAACCACATATGGATCCACCAGTGTCATTGCATGTGCGTTCCTTTCAAAACCCACATATGGATCCACCATTGTCATTGCATGTGTGTTCTTTTCACAAACCACATATGGATCCACCAGAGTTCATTTCATTAGTGTTCTTTTCACAAACCACATAAGGATCCACTAGTGTCATTGCATGTGTGTTCTTTTCACAAACCATATGAGCATGTGGGTTCTTTTCAAAAACCACATATGGATCCACCAGAGTTCATTGCATGTGTGTTCTTTTCGCAAACCACATATGGATCCACCAGTGTCATTGCATGTTTTATCTTTTCATTAACCACAGCTAGAGTCATCGCATGTCTGTTCATTTCACAAACCACATGGAGCCACCAGTGTCACTGGATGTGTGTTATTTTCATTAACCACGGCTAGAATACTTGCATGTCTGTTCTTTTCACAAACCACATATGGATCCACTAGAGTCATTCCATGTCTATTATTTTCATTAACCACAACTAGAGTTATTGCATGTCAGTTCTTTTCAAAAACCACATGGAAACAGCTAGAGTCATTGCATGTGTATTCTTTTCACAAACCACATGGATCCACCAGTGTCATTGTATCTATGTTCTTTTCACAAACCACAGCTAGAATAATTGCAAGTCTGTTCTTTTCACAAACCACATGGATCCACCAATGTCATTGCATGTGTGTTCTTTTAATAAACCACAACTAGAGTCATTGCAGGTCTGTTCTTTTCGCAAACCACATATGGATCCACAAGTGTCATTGTATGTGTGTTCTTTTCATTAACCAGCTAGTGTCATTGCATGTGTGTTCTTTGAAAAAACCACATATGGATCCACCAGTGTCATTGCATGTGTGTTCTTTTCACAAACAACATATGGATCCACTAGTGTCATTGTAAGTGTGTTCTTTTCATTAACCACATATGGATCCACCAGTGTCATTGCATGTGTGTTCTTTTCATTAACCACAACTAGAGTCATTGCATGTGTGTTATTTTCACAAACCACATATGGATCCCCCAGAGTTCATTTCATTAGTGTTCTTTTCACAAACCACATAAGGATCCACTAGTGTCATTGCATGTGTGTTATTTTCACAAACCACATGAGCATGTGTGCTATTTTCAAAAACCACATATGGAACCACCAGAGTTCATTGCATGTGTGTTCTTTTCACAAACCACATATGGATCCACCAGTGTCATTGCATGTGTGTTCTTTTCATTAACCACAGCTAGAGTCATCGTATGTCTGTTCTTTTCACAAACCACATGGAGCAACCAGTGTCACTGGATGTGTGTTCTTTTCATTAACCAGGGCTAGAATCCTTGCATGTCTGTTCTTTTCACAAACCACATATGGATCCACTAGAGTCATTGCATGTATGTTCTTTTCATTAACCACAGCTAGAGTCATTGCATGTCTGTTCTTTTTAGAAACCACATGGAAACAGCTAGAGTGATTGCATGTATGTTCTTTTTGTTGACCACATATGGATCCACTAGTGTCATTGTATGTGTGTTCTTTTCACAAACCATAGCTAGAGTCATTGCATGTATGTTCTTTTCACAAACCACATGGATCCACCAGTGTCATTGCATGTGTGTTCTTTTAATAAACCACAACTAGAGTCATTGCAGGTGTGTTCTTTTCACAAACCACATATGGTTCCACCAGTTTCATTGCATGTGTGTTCTTTTCCATAACCACAGCTAGAGTTATTGCCTGTGTGTTCTTTTCACAAAGCACATATGGATCCACCAGTGTCATTGCATGTGTGTTCTTTTCATTAACCAGCTAGTGTCATTGCATGTGTGTTCTTTTCACAAACCACATATGGATCCACTAGTGTCATTGCAAGCGTGTTCTTTTCATTAACCACATATGGATCCACCAGTGTCATTGCATGTGTGTTAATTTCACTAACCACAACTAGAGTCATTGCATGTGTGTTATTTTCACAAACCACATATGGATCCACCAGAGTTCATTTGATGTGTGTTCTTTTCACAAACCACATATGGATCCACTACTGTCATTGCATGTGTGTTCTTTTCACAAACCACCTATGGATCCACCATTGTCATTGCATGTGTGCTTTTCAACAAACCACATATGGATCCACCAGTGTCATTGCATGTGTGTTCTTTTCATTCACGAACTAGTGGCATTGCATACGTGTTCTTTTCACAAACCACGTATGGATCCACCAGAGTCATTACATGTCTTTGTTCTTTTCATTAACCACAGCTAGTGTCATTGCATGTCTGTTCTTTTCATAGACCACATATGGATCCACTCGAGTTCATTGCATGTGTGTTCTTTTCAGAAACCACATATGGATCCACGAGTGTCATTGCATGTGTGTTCTTTTCATTAACCATAGCTAGAGTCATTGCATGTCTATTCTTTTCAGAAACCACATATGGATCCACCAGTGTAATTGCATGTCTATTCTTTCCATTAACCATAACTAGTGGCATTGCATGTCTGTTCTTTCCACAAACCACATATGGATCCATCAGTGTCATTGCATGTCTATTTTTTATTAACCATATCTAGCGTCATTTGATGTGTTTTTTTTTCAAAAACCACATATGGATCCACTAGTGTCATTGCATGTGTGTTCTTTTCAAAAACCACATATGGATCCACCATTGTCGTTGCATGTGTGTTCTTTTCACAAACCACATATGGATCCACCAGAGTTCATTTCATTAGTGTTCTTTTCACAAACCACATAAGGATCCACTAGTGTCATTGCATGTGTGTTCTTTTCACAAATCATAAGAGCATGTGTGTTCTTTTCAAAAAACACATATGGATCCACTAGAGTTCATTGCATGTGTGTTCTTTTCGCAAACCACATATGGATCCACCAGTGTCATTGCATGTGTTATCTTTTCATTAACCACATCTTGAGTCATCAGATTTCTGTTCATTTCACAAACCACATTGAGCCACTAGTGTCACTGGATGTGTGTTCTTTTTATTAACCACGGCTAGAGTACTTGCATGTCTGTTCTTTTCACAAATCACATATGGATCCACTAGAGTCATTTCATGTCTATTCTTTTCATTAACCACAACTAGAGTTATTGCATGTCATTTCTTTTCAAAAACCACATGGAAGCAGCTAGACTCATTGCATGTGTGTTCTTTTCATTGACCACATATGGATCCACCAGTGTCATTGTATCTATGTTCTTTTCACAAACCACAGATAGAATTATTGCAAGTCTGTTCTTTTCACAAACCACGTGGATCCACCAATGTCATTGCATGTGTGCTCCTTTAATAAACCACAACTAGAGTCATTGCAGGTTTGTTGTTTTCAAAAACCACATATGGATCCACCAGTTTCATTGCATGTGTGTTCTTTTCATTAACCACAACTAGAGTTATTGCCTATGTGTTCTTTTCGCAAACCACATATGGATCCACAAGTGTCATTGCATGTGTGTTCTTTTCATTAACCAGCTAGTGTCATTGCATGTGTGTTCTTTGCACAAACCACATATGGATCCACCAGTGTCATTGCATGTGTGTTCTTTTCACAAACCACATGAGCATGTGTGTTCTTTTCAAAAACCACATATGGATCCACTAGAGTTCATTGCATGTGTGTTCTTTTCACAAACCACATATGGATCCACCAGTGTCATTGCATGTGTGTTCTTTTCATTAACCACAGCTAGAGTCATCGTATGCCTGTTCTTTTCACAAACCACATGGAGCCACTACTGTCACTAGTTGTGTGTTCTTTTCATTAACCATGGCTAGAGTCCTTGCATGTCTGTTCTTTTCACAAACTACATATGGATCCACTAGAGTCATTGCATGTCTGTTCTTTTCATTAACCACAACTAGAGTCATTGCATGTCTGTTCTTTTCAGAAACCACATGGAAACAGCTAGAGTGATTGCATGTATGTTCTTTTCAATGACCACATATAGATCCACCAGTGTCATTGTATGTGTGTTCTTTTCACAAACCACAGCTAGAGTCATTGCATGTATGTTCTTTTCACAAACCACATGGATCCACCAGTGTCATTGCATGTGTGTTCTTTTAATAAACCACAACTAGAGTCATTGCAGGTGTGTTCTTTTGACAAACCACATATGGATCCACCAGTTTCATTGCATGTGTGTTCTTTTCAATAACCACAGCTAGAGTTATTGCATGTGTGTTCTTTTCACAAACCACATATGGATCCACCAGTGTCATTGCATGTGTGTTCTTTTCATTAACCAGCTAGTGTCATTGCATGTGTGTTCTTTTCACAAACCACATATGGATCCACTAGTGTCATTGCAAGTGTGTTCTTTTCATTAACCACATATGGATCCACCAGTGTCATTGCATGTGTGTTATTTTCACTAACCACAACTAGAGTCATTGCATGTGTGTTATTTTCACAAACCACATATGGATCCACCAGAGTTCATTTGATGTGTGTTCTTTTCACAAACCACATATGGATCCACTACTGTCATTGCATGTGTGTTTTTTTCACAAACCACATATGGATCCACCAGTGTCATTGCATGTGTGCTTTTCAACAAACCACATATGGATCCACCAGTGTCATTGCATGTGTGTTCTTTTCATTCACGAACTAGTGGCATTGCATACGTGTTCTTTTCACAAACCACGTATGGATCCACCAGAGTCATTACATGTCTTTGTTCTTTTCATTAACCACAGCTAGTGTCATTGCATGTCTGTTCGTTTCATAGACCACATATGGATCCACTCGAGTTCATTGCATGTGTGTTCTTTTCAGAAACCACATATGGATCCACGAGTGTCATTGCATGTGTGTTCTTTTCATTAACCATAGCTAGAGTCATTGCATGTCTATTCTTTTCAGAAACCACATATGGATCCACCAGTGTAATTGCATGTCTATTCTTTCCATTAACCACAACTAGTGGCATTGCATGTCTGTTCTTTCCACAAACCACATATGGATCCATCAGTGTCATTGCATGTCTATTTTTTATTAACCACATCTAGCGTCATTTGATGTGTGTTTTTTTTCAAAAACCACATATGGATCCACTAGTGTCATTGCATGTGTGTTCTTTTCAAAAACCACATATGGATCCACTATTGTCGTTGCATGTGTGTTCTTTTCACAAACCACATATGGATCCACCAGAGTTCATTTCATTAGTGTTCTTTTCACAAACCACATAAGGATCCACTAGTGTCATTGCATGTGTGTTCTTTTCACAAATCATAAGAGCATGTGTGTTCTTTTCAAAAAACACATATGGATCCACTAGAGTTCATTGCATGTGTGTTCTTTTCACAAACCACATATGGATCCACCAGTGTCATTGCATGTGTTATCTTTTCATTAACCCCATCTTGAGTCATCACATTTCTGTTCATTTCACAAACCACATTGAGCCACTAGTGTCACTGGATGTGTGTTCTTTTTATTAACCAAGGCTAGAGTACTTGCATGTCTGTTCTTTTCACAAACCACATATGGATCCACTAGAGTCATTCCATGTCTATTCTTTTCATTAACCACAACTAGAGTTATTGCATGTCATTTCTTTTCAAAAACCACATGGAAGCAGCTAGAGTCATTGCATGTGTGTTCTTTTCATTGACCACATATGGATCCACCAGTGTCATTGTATCTATGTTCTTTTCACAAACCACAGATAGAATTATTGCAAGTCTGTTCTTTTCACAAACCACGTGGATCCACCAATGTCATTGCATGTGTGCTCCTTTAATAAACCACAACTAGAGTCATTGCAGGTTTGTTGTTTTCAAAAACCACATATGGATCCACCAGTTTCATTGCATGTGTGTTCTTTTCATTAACCACAACTAGAGTTATTGCCTATGTGTTCTTTTCGCAAACCACATATGGATCCACAAGTGTCATTGCATGTGTGTTCTTTTCATTAACCAGCTAGTGTCATTGCATGTGTGTTCTTTGCACAAACCACATATGGATCCACCAGTGTCATTGCATGTGTGTTCTTTTCACAAACCACATATGGATCCACTAGTGTCATTGTAAGTGTGTTCTTTTCATTAACCACATATGGATCCACCAGTGTCATTGCATGTGCCACAACTAGAGTCATTGCATGTGTGTTATTTTCACAAACCACATATGGATCCACCAGAGTTCATTTCATTAGTGTTCTTTGCACAAACCACATAAGGATCCACTAGTGTCATTGCATGTGTGTTCTTTTCACAAACCACATGAGCATGTGTGTTCTTTTCAAAAACCACATATGGATCCACTAGAGTTCATTGCATGTGTGTTCTTTTCACAAACCACATATGGATCCACTAGTGTCATTGCATGTGTGTTCTTTTCATTAACCACAGCTAGAGTCATCGTATGCCTGTTCTTTTCACAAACCACATGGAGCCACCAGTGTCACTAGTTGTGTGTTCTTTTCATTAACCACGGCTAGAGTCCTTGCATGTCTGTTCTTTTCACAAACTACATATGGATCCACTAGAGTCATTGCATGTCTGTTCTTTTCATTAACCACAACTACAGTCATTGCATGTCTGTTCTTTTCAGAAACCACATGGAAACAGCTAGAGTGATTGCATGTATATTCTTTTCAATGACCACATATAGATCCACCAGTGTCATTGTATGTGTGTTCTTTTCACAAACCACAGCTAGAGTCATTGGATGTATGTTCTTTTCACAAACCACATGGATCCACCAGTGTCATTGCATGTGTGTTCTTTTAATAAACCACAACTAGAGTCATTGCAGGTGTGTTCTTTTCACAAACCACATATGGATCCACCAGTTTCATTGCATGTGTGTTCTTTTCAATAACCACAGCTAGAGTTATTGCATGTGTGTTCTTTTCACAAACCACATATGGATCCACCAGTGTCATTGCATGTGTGTTCTTTTCATTAACCAGCTAGTGTCATTGCATGTGTGTTCTTTTCACAAACCACATATGGATCCACTAGTGTCATTGCAAGTGTGTTCTTTTCATTAACCACATATGGATCCACCAGTGTCATTGCATGTGTGTTATTTTCACTAACCACAACTAGAGTCATTGCATGTGTGTTATTTTCACAAACCACATATGGATCCACCAGAGATCATTTGATGTGTGTTCTTTTCACGAACCACATATGGATCCACTACTATCATTGCATGTGTGTTTTTTTCACAAACCACATATGGATCCACCAGTGTCATTGCATGTGTGCTTTTCAACAAACCACATATGGATCCACCAGTGTCATTGCATGTGTGTTCTTTTCATTCACGAACTAGTGGCATTGCATACGTGTTCTTTTCACAAACCACGTATGGATCCACCAGAGTCATTACATGTCTTTGTTCTTTTCACTAACCATAGCTAGTGTCATTGCATGTCTGTTCTTTTCACAGACCACATATGGATCCACTCGAGTTCATTGCATGTGTGTTCTTTTCAGAAACCACATATGGATCCACGAGTGTCATTGCATGTGTGTTCTTTTCATTAACCATAGCTAGAGTCATTGCATGTCTATTCTTTTCAGAAACCACATATGGATCCACCAGTGTAATTGCATGTCTATTCTTTCCATTAACCACAACTAGTGGCATTGCATGTCTGTTCTTTCCACAAACCACATATGGATCCATCAGTGTCATTGCATGTCTATTTTTTATTAACCACATCTAGCGTCATTTGATGTGTGTTTTTTTTCAAAAACCACATATGGATCCACTAGTGTCATTGCATGTGTGTTCTTTTCAAAAACCACATATGGATCCACTATTGTCGTTGCATGTGTGTTCTTTTCACAAACCACATATGGATCCACCAGAGTTCATTTCATTAGTGTTCTTTTCACAAACCACATAAGGATCCACTAGTGTCATTGCATGTGTGTTCTTTTCACAAATCATAAGAGCATGTGTGTTCTTTTCAAAAACACATATGGATCCACTAGAGTTCATTGCATGTGTGTTCTTTTCACAAACCACATATGGATCCACCAGTGTCATTGCATGTGTTATCTTTTCATTAACCCCATCTTGAGTCATCACATTTCTGTTCATTTCACAAACCACATTGAGCCACTAGTGTCACTGGATGTGTGTTCTTTTTATTAACCACGGCTAGAGTACTTGCATGTCTGTTCTTTTCACAAACCACATATGGATCCACTAGAGTCATTCCATGTCTATTCTTTTCATTAACCACAACTAGAGTTATTGCATGTCATTTCTTT
>OU342742.1:430339375-430372558 GCA_910589775.1 Avena eriantha | reverse complement strand
AAACCGCAACTAGAGTCATCGCATGCCTATACTTTTCACAAACCACATGGATCCACCAGTGTCATTGCATCTATGTTCTTTTAATTAACCATATCTAGAGTCATTGCATGTCTGTTCATTTGAAAAACCACATGGAAACGACTAGAGTCATTGCATGCGTGTCCTTTTCATAGACCACATATGGATCCACCAGTGTGATGTAGATTCTTTTCACAAACCACACCTAGAGTCATTGCATGTCTGTTCTTTTCAGAAACCAGATGGATCCGCCAAAGTCATTGCATGTGTGTTCTTTAAAAAAACCACAACTAGAGTCATTGCATGTGTGTTCTTTTCGCAAACCACATATGGATCCACCAGTGCCATTGCACGTGTGTTCTTTTCACAAACCACATATGGATCCACCGGTGTCATTGAATGTGTGTTCTTTTCACAAACCACATATGGATCCACCAGTGTCATTGCATGTGTGTTCTTTTCATTAACCACATATGGATCCACCAGTGTCATTTCATGTGTGTTCTTTTCATTAACCACAACTAGAGTCATTGCATGTGTGTTTTTTCACAAACCACATATGGATCCACTAGAGTTCATTTCATGTGTGTTCTTTTCACAAACCACATATGGATCCACAAGTGTCAGTGCATGTGTGTTCTTCTCACAAACCACATATCGATCCACCAGAGTTCATTGCATGTGTGTTCTTTCACAAACCACCTATGGATCCACCCGTGTCATTGCATGTGTGTTATTTCATTAACAATTGCTAGAGTCATGGCATGTATGTTCTTTCCACAAACCAAATGGATCCACTAGTGTAAATGTTGAGTGTTTTTTTAATAAACCACAGCTAGAGTCATTGCATGTGTGTTCTTTTCACAAACCACATATGGATACACTAGAGTCATTGCATGTCTGTTCATTTCATTAACCACAGCTAGAATCATTTCGTGTGTGTTCTTTTCACAAACCACATGGAAACAGCTAGAGTCATTGCATGTGTTGCTTTTCATAGGTCACATATGGATCCACCAGTGTCATTGTATGTGTGTTCTTTTCACAAACCACAACTAGAGTCATTGGATGTCTAATATTTTCACGAACCACATGGATCCACCAGTGTCATTGTTTGTGTGTTGTTTTCACAAACCACAGCTAGAGTCATTGCATGTCTATTATTTTCACGAACCACATGGATCCACCAGTGTCATTGCATATGCATTCTTTTCACAAACCACAACTAGAGTCATTGCATGTGCATTCTTTTCAAAAACCACATATGGATCCACGAGTGTCATTGCATGTCTATTCTTTTCATTAACCACAACTAGTGTCATCGCATGTCTGTTCTTTTCATAGGCCACATATGCATCCACCAGTGTTCATTGCATGTGTGTTCTGTTCACAAACCACATATGGATCCACCAGTGTCATTGCATGTGTGTTATTTTCATTAACCACAACTAGTGTCATTGCATGTGTGTTCTTTTCAGAAACCACATATGGATCCACCAGAGTCATTGCATGTCTGTGTTCTTTTCATTAACCACAACTAGTCTCATTGCATGTCTGTTCTTTTCATAGACCACATAGGGATCCACCAGAGTTCATTGCATGTGTGTTCTTTTCACAAACCACATATGGATCCACCAGTGTCATTGCATGTGTTTTCTTTTTATTAACCACAACTAGTGTCATTGCATGGGTGTTCTTTTCACAAACCACATATGGATCCAACAGAGTCATTGCATGTCTTTATTCTTTTCATTAACCACAAGTAGTGTCATTGCATGTCTGTTCGTCTCACAGACCACGTATGGACCCACCAGAGTTCATTGCATGTGTGTTCTTTTCACAAACCACATATGGATCCACCAGTGTCATTTCATGTGTGTTATTTTCATTAACCACAGCTAGAGTCATTGCATGTATGTTGTTTTCACAAACCACATGGATCCACCAGTGTCACTAGATGTGTGCTCTTTTCATTAACCACAACTAGAGTCATTTCATGTGTGTTCATTTCACAAACCACATATGGATCCACCAGTGTCATGGATCCACCAGTGTCATTGCATGTAAGATCTCACCATGATAAGGTAAGATCCCTGTGATTGCAGTGCTAGTCCCTGGATCGAAATGCTAGCACCCACAGTTTAAGATGAAGTACACAGAAACAAAGGTCATTATTACATCGTACATCCAGGAGTATAATAGTTCTTACAACTCACTTAGCCTAAGGCTAAGACACAAGTTCACATAACATAATAATAATAGAGTCCTTAGTATTCATGTGCCACAGGCAAGCATGTCGAGTGTAGACTCGCAACCCTACTCATCATCAGAGTAACCTGCAACATAATAAGTTACAGCCACATGGGTCAATACATTTGGAATTGTATTGGCAAGTGATACCAAAGATACTTAGTATAATCCAACTACTACATGAATATATGGCTAAGTGGGGTTATGGCTGGCTTTGCTAAAATTAGTTTAACTTATAATTTTTGAAGAAGTTTTTCATTCAAGCTATAAGGTACCAATGATAGACATCACTGAACCTTTATGCCTGTTCACCCATAAGTTTTAACTTAGAGAAATTTGGGTCAGGAGATTATTGAACTACTTCACTGTCTTGAGGCTCAGAAGTTGTCCATGACCGAGGACACGGCTAAGTACTTAGTTTTATCCTCTCGAGAGGTGGTGCATATTCCCCACAAGACTCGACATACATCGAGACAAGACCTTTCAGAAGCAATCCCTCAGACCACCATGGACGCGTTCCATCCTATCACATCTACCACCTTCTGTCCGTCTGGCTGAGTTCTTGCAACTTAGTTGGTCAAGGCAGAGCCCATATGCCATGTGGTTGCACTGGAAGCTTCATGACAAGAATGTCTCCAATCTCTTTGTTCCTGGGTGGCCATCCACAAGTGTGATACACCAGCTGACCATAGACACGGCCCCTGAGTAACCACTCAACATAATCCAAGCAAGTCCCAATCCACCCAGGTGTTTCATTAATAATAGTTGTTTTCTTAGTCAAACAAAAATAATATCTTTCCATACTATCTTGATATGTATTTTCCACCCACAAATTCTACTAGCATAGCTAAGAATTCTAGCATACAAAGTCCTTTAACTAGGGGATACTACCAAGATATAATCTATAGGATAGCATAGCATAGTATAATAACATAGGAATAATTCTATCATGTTAAGATCTACCAAAATATCACTAGTGCAATAGTGAAAATAATATTACATGGGATGAAATATCACTTGCCTTGGTAGTTAGGGGAATAGGTACAATCCTCACAGCAACAAACTTCACAATCCACACAATCTACACAAGATTAATACAACAACAATAATTCAATCAATAAAACAATACAAAAACATGAATGCATGCTAAATGCAATGATATGATCACAACTCTATAATTTACAGAGTCTACAGTACTGAGGATAGAATACCTCATCTAAAACCATAAGAAATACTCAAAAATAATTTAGAGAACAATTCTTGTGAGCAAAATACTCCTAAAAAGGTTCTACCTATAATTCCATTTTTCCAGAGGCAAAAGTGTGAAATAAGGCCTCCATAATAAAGTTCTCATTTTTCTAAATCCATAGACACCAAATTTGTATTTTTCTGATTTGTGGATCAAAAGTTATTGAATTTCTAAGTTAAATACTAAATCAGTCTAATTTTCTATTTAAACGAAATAGCCTGGCGACGTGGCGCTTTCCTATTGGCTGGTACCGGTTCGGCCGGATTGACCGTTGTGGGCCGTCAGATTTTAAGTGACTACAGACGGATCTAATTAACCCGTACTGCTTCGTCTGCGTTCTAATCCTAGCCCGTAGACGCGAGATCTAACGGTTCCTGGGACCTGGCCGGGAACGGGCGGCGCTGACCAGCTGCGCGCGGCGGCGAAGCGTCGGCTGACGGCGGTCCGGTGGTTCTACAGGGGCAAGGAGTCTGTGGACACATACCAGAGGTCAGGGAGGTCGTGGCGGTCTCGATGGAGGTTACGGTGGCATGGGGGGTGCTCTGGCTTAGCTCTGATTCCTCGCCGGAGTTGCGTTGCCGGCAGAACTCGCGGCTCAGCGACGGAGATGACGGCCTGGGGCTCAAACCAGCCAGCAAGGAGGTCAGTGTGATGCCCACGGACCAGCACGACCTAGCAGATACCAAAAAGGGGCGGCGGAAACCCTACCTTCACCGGAACGAGCGAGGGACGACAACGGCAGAGGAGTTCGCTGGACTTGGTCTGCGTCGTCGATCTGGGGCAAGAGAAGACACGTGGCTCGGTCAGTAGGTGCGCCAGGACATGGGGAAATAGATGGGACAGAGGTGAGGGCGCCGGGCGGCCTGGACTCACCGGAATCGTCGCCGGAGTTCCGTTAGTGAGCGGCGTTCGAGCTCGAAATTTGGGGAGCCTGGGGGCTCTCCGGGGGTGGCGGCTGGGGGAAAATGACGAGGAGGGGGTGAGGATTAAGTAGGAGTAATCAGTGGGGAAATTATTACGCGAAACGGCCGGAATCAAATCGATTGGAAAACGGCTGAGAAGGGGGGGTTTGCTCGACGGCGGGGTTGAAGACGACGGGGTGGTGGGGTGACGTGGCGTGGGGCCGGCTTGTCAGCAAGAGGGGGTAGCCAGGGGCGCGGTAAGAAAGCGGGGGAGAGGGGAAAACGCCGGGTGGGCTTAATGGGCCAGATTGGGCCAAATTGCTATTGGTGTAGTTTGAATTCTTTCCCTCCTTTTCTTTTTGTAATCCAGTTTTCTCCAAAACTTTTGATTTAATGATTCAAATTGATTCAAACCAATTTGTGAAAATTTGTAAGAACTCAAACTAGGTTTTTAGGGTATTATAAAACATATTTACCCTCCATTTTAATCCAAAGTACTTACTTGGACTTAATAGGTAATATAGCATTTTCTTTGGTTCCATTTTCAAAACAATTCATATCTTTCTAACCATGGCCCAAAATTGCACCAAATTTTTGGAGGAAGATTCTAAATGCAATGCAAAAACATGCTATGATGATATGAGTGCAATGATGATGATTTCAGATGAAATTTTGGGATGTTACAAATCTAACCCCCTTAAGATGAATCTCGCCCTCGAGATTTGGGTTGGCTAGAAAATAGGTGAGGGTGATCTCTCCGAAGTTCATCCTCTCGTTCCCAGGTTGCTTCTGATTCAGTGTGATGGTTCCACTGTACTTTGCAGAATTTGATGGTCTTGGTACGGGTAATTCTTTCTACAGTCTCCAGAATCTTAATTGGTTTCTCTTCATAAGTGAGATCATTATCTAGCTGAACCTCCTCCAATGGTATAGTGTCTTTCAACAAAGTTTCTTCCATCTCTGGGTGACACTTTTTCAGCTGACTGACATGGAATACATTGTGAACTGCTGACAAAGATTCTGGTAATTCTATCTCATATGCTACTTCTCCTTTGCGACTCAAAATCTTGAAAGGCCCTACATAGCATGGTGCTAGTTTTCCTTTGATTCCAAATCTCTTCACACCACGAAGTGGTGATACCCTGAGATAAGCTCTAACACCAACCTCGTAGGTAACCTCTCTACGTTTTGGATAAGCATAGCTCTTTTGCCGAGATTGAGCTACCTTTAGCCTATCTCTTACCATCTTGACTTTCTCCTCGGCCTCTTTGATTAGGTATGGCCCGAACAAGTTTCTTTCTCCTACTCCATTCCATAGCAATGGTGTAGTACACTTCCTTCCATAAAGGAATTCAAATGGAGCCATTTCTATGCTCGACTGATAACTGTTATTGTAAGAAAACTCTGCGTACGGTGGACTTTCATCCCAACTGGATCCATAATCTAACGCACATGCTCTCAGCATATCCTCTAATATTTGATTGGTCCTTTCTGTCTGCCCATCTGTTTGCGGATGAAATGCAGTGCTGAATTCTAACCGAGTTCCCAGTGACTCGTGAAGTTGTTGCCAAAAGTGTGAAGTGAATTGAGTCCCTCTGTCAGATACGATACTCTTAGGTACCCCATGCAAACATACAATTCTGTTCATGTAAATCTTGGTCAACTTTGCACTTGTATAAGTGGTCTTTACTGGTATGAAATGGGCCACTTTTGTTAAGCGATCAACGATAACCCATATGGAATCGTATCCAGATCTAGTCCTTGGCAGTCCAGTGATGAAATCCATACCGATTTTATCCCATTTCCAATTAGGTATTGGTAGCGGTTGCAATAGTCCTGCTGGTTTTTGATGTTCTTCCTTTACACGACTACACACGTCGCATAGAGCAATGTGTTCCGCTATATCTTTCTTTAGATTATTCCACCAAAATCTTCCCTTAACATCCATATACATCTTGGTGTTGCCAGGGTGTATTGAATATGGGGAATTGTGAGCTTCTCGTAAGATCAACTTCTTAAGTTCCAGATCCTGTGGAACACAGATACGTTTTTCATACCATAAGATTCCTTGTTCATCTACATGGAATCCTTTTGCCTTCCCTTCACTAACTTTACTTTTGATTTCATCTATTTCTTTGTCCAACTTTTGGGCTTCTTGAATTCTATCCATTAGTGTGGGTTGCACCTCCAAGGATGCAAGGTACCCTTCAGGCACAATTTCGAGTCTCAGCTCTCTAAATTGAGCACACAACTCCTCCGGCAATTCTCCTTTGTTGAGGCCATTCACATAAACCTTGCGGCTTAATGCATCGGCTACAACATTTGCCTTTCTAGGATGGTATTGCAAACTTAAGTCATAGTATTTGATAAGTTCTAGCCATCTTCTTTGCCTCATGTTGAGCTCTTTCTGTGTAAAAATATATTTCAAACTCTTGTGATCGGTGAACATTTCACAACGCTTTCCCATAAGATAATGCCTCCATGTTTTTAGTGCATGCACAATTGATGCCAACTCTAGATCATGAGTAGGATAATTTACTTCATGATTTTTGAGTTGCCTTGATACATAGGCTACAACTTTACCTTGTTGCATCAGTACACCTCCCAGTCCTTGGTGAGATGCATCGCAATAGACCTGAAAATCTTTCTCAAGATCTGGCAAACATAACACTGGTGCTGACACCAGTCTCTTTTTCAATTCCTGAAAGCTGGTTTCACAAGCTTCTGTCCAATTAAACTTCTTCTCCTTCTTTAGCAGATCAGTCATGGGTTTTGCTATCTTAGAGAAGTTTTCAATGAACCTCCGATAGTATCCTGCCAGACCAAGGAAACTACGGACTTCTTTAACTGATTTAGGAGGTTCCCATTCTGTCACAGCTGCCACTTTTGCTGGATCAATAACTATACCACTTCTAGATACTATGTGCCCAAGAAAACCCACTTCGTTCAGCCAGAATTCACATTTACTGAACTTGGCATAAAGTTTATGTTCCCTGAGTTTCTCTAGAATCAGGCATAGATGTTCCTCATGTTCTTTGTTGCTTTTGGAGTATACCAATATATCATCGATGAATACCACTACGAACTTGTCAAGGAATTCCATGAATACTTTATTCATCATGTTCATGAAATAGGCTGGTGCATTAGTTAATCCAAACGGCATCACTGTATATTCATACAACCCGTATCTAGTGGTGAATGCAGTCTTGGGTATGTCATGTTCTCTAATCTTTAGTTGAAAGCATCCTGATCGGAGATCAATTTTTGAGAACACACATGCTCCCTCAAGTTGATCGAAGAGATCATTTATTCTAGGCAGGGGGTACTTATTCTTTATGGTCACTTCATTAAGTGAACGATAATCTATGCATAGCCTCTGACTTCGGTCCTTCTTTTCAACAAACGAGACTGGTGCTCCCCAAGACGATGAGCTTGGTTGGATAAATCCCTTTTCCAGTTGTTCTCCTAATTGCTTCTTAAGTTCTTTTAACTCGTCAACTGACATCTTATAAGGTCTCTTTGCTATAGGTCCTGTTCCTGGTAGTAGGTCTATTAGAAACTCCACATCCCTGTCTGGTGGCATGCCAGGTAATTCTTCGGGAAACACAT
The DNA here is from genome assembly GCA_910589775.1 of Avena eriantha. NCBI lineage: Eukaryota > Viridiplantae > Streptophyta > Magnoliopsida > Poales > Poaceae > Avena > Avena eriantha. Next base: position 430,364,530 of record OU342742.1, on the reverse strand, counting down.
CTGGGTATTCCTTCACTATTGGCACACTGTATAGGCTAACTCCCTTAAGATAATTAACCTTGCTCCCCTTGGGTTCAAAGTTAGACTTGAACCTGATCCTTTTCTTTTCTGGGGTGGTAAGCATAACAGTCCGCTTGGCACAATCAATCACCCTTCATAACGGGTCAAACAGTCCATTCCTAATATGACATCTAATCCTTGGGACTCTAGGATTATTAAACTAATCGGGAACTTGTGTTTTCCAATTTCTAGGATGATCTGTCGGCACCCGGAATTTACTATCATTTATCCTCCCGGAGAACTTACCTTAATAGGACATCCAATAGTTTCAGTGGTGAGTCCGTTTTTGATTACAAATGCTCTTGAAATGAATGAATGCGATGCGCCGGTATCGAAAAGGATAAGTGCAGGAAAGGAATTAATCTTGAACTTACCGATCACAGCATCAGATCCTTCTTGGATTTCCTCCACATTAATGTGGTTCACATGCCCCTTTTGGAATGGGTTCGGCTTGGCCCCATCAGTCTTCTTCTCTGGACATTCATTGGCATAGTGCCCAGTTTTCTTGCATTTGAAACATTCTACCTGACTTATGTCTTTTTTTGTTGGCTGATTGTGACGATTCTGTCCATTTTGGTTTCCATGGCCATGACCATTGTGGTTGTTCCTGAATCCACCTTTGTTGTGCCCACGATGATTGTTTCCATCATGGTTGTGGTTGTTACGATAGTTATTATGATTCCCATTTTTGTGAAATCCTGAACTCCCACTTCCTTCACCATGAGAGCGCTTGTGAGGAGATCCTGATCCATACTTATCAAAATGGTGTTTCCTCTTTCTACCCTCCACTTGTTTCATTTTGTTTTCTAGGATGGTAGCTTTATCACACAAGGACTGATAAGTTGGAACATATGCAACAGATAGTTGCATAGCAATCTCATCATTCAGCCCATCCAGGAACTTCTCCTTTCTCTTTGCATCAGTGTCAACATCGCCGGGTGCATAACGTGACAAATTATAAAACTCTTTGATGTATTCAGAGATGCTACGGTGGCGTTGCTTGAGGTTGTGAAACTCCTTTTTCTTCAACCCCATTATTCCAGCAGAGATGTGAGTGGTGCGAAACCCATCTTCAAACGTTGCCCAAGTCACTTCCTCAATAGGGTGGGTGATTTGGAAATTATCCCACCAAGCAGCTGCATGACCTTCCAACAAGTGTGCTGCAAATCTGACTTTTTCAGCATCTGTGCACCCAACTGTGACTAGGTCCTTATTCACAGAGCGTAGCCAGTCATTTGCTACCATGGGGTCAGTGGTACCTGAAAACTTAGCAGGTCTCAGCCTTAGAAATCTGGTCAGCATATCCAGGGGCGGTGGATTATTCTGGTTGTTGTTATTGTTATTATTGTTGTTGTTCTGATTCTAGGTTGCCATGAATTGAGTCATCATTTGCATCAACTGGGTCTGCGCAGCCATCATCTGTTGCATTCCATTGCCATTGTCATCCTCGTTGTTGCGTCGGGGAGGCATCTGTGGGTTTAATAAGGGTAAGTAATGATAGATAACCCCAAATAAACAACAATCAACCAAACAAGCACATGCGAGTTCAACATCACAGTAATGATAGAGTTTGCAAAATAACATACTAGCATAGTCACCCACAAGTCGGTATGACTTATGCAACTCAATAATAATAGACGATAAGTAGATGGAATAGCATCACTACTCCTCCATGTCAACTTCCTCCTCCACTAGTGCAAGCCCTGCTGTTGCGAACCCTGCCTTGTATTCCTCCAAGCTTGTGGTCAAGGCGTCAATCTTTGTCTGTAGATCTCTCTTCTGGGTGCGTAGCCTCTCTATCACCTCGTGATCCGCTTCCAGCTCAATGTCCTCAAGCTCTAACTCAGTCTCCAAGTCCCAAATCTTCTTGTTCTTCTCCTGAACTCTCTTCTCTTGGCTCTTGAATTTCTTCTCTTGGTCTTCAAACTTCTTCTCCATTTCCTTGATTCGATTTTCCTGCTCTAGGAAGGCCTTGTCCTTCTCCTTAAGTTGGACTCGTAGTTCATCATTGCTAAGCATTACATTAGTCCTATCAGTATCAAGGTGTCTAATGAGGCTCTCTAAGTCCTGGAGGTAGTGACGCACGGGCTTGATAGACTCCTTAGTGGCCTCATCCAATACAATAGGCTCTCCATCCTCGTCGCGCCTCCCAAAGAAATGGAAGTAGTGGCTCTTGATCTCAGAAGACTGACGTCCACATAGGCGTCCCAACAGCTCCTGCATAGCGACGTCAAGGCCCCTCTCCATGTCATCATAGAGTATCTTGAAGGTAATTTCCCCAGTTTGGGGCTCCGTCTAACGTCCTAGCTAGGTAACTTTGAATCCCCATAAGTCCTTCCTCTGAAACTTCCTCAGCTGAAGTCCCTGAATGGTAGGGATTGGAAGAGCGAGCACTTGGACTAGCTCCAATAGGCGAGTCCCAAAGCGAGTCCCCTTGAAATCCTTGGCCGTGTTGTAGACAAAATTCGGCATCTTTTGCATAGTATGGAGAAAATTAGTAACACACAATAGAAGAAGTAAACACAAGTCACAAATTAAGAAAATCAACCAACAGAACATTCCAAGTAGCAATACATTATTCAACTCAAGAACAGGGTTCTAGACATAACTTATTTTTTCCATACCACATAAGTTGGTATGATCAAAATACTAACGTGATAAAACGCCAAGGGTGGTGGTCCAACTAATATCTCACTCCTTAACCAAGGTGGCAATCTGGGCATCCTTGGCAGCAATCTGTTTGTCTTGGTCACATAGCTCCAAAGCTAGGCCTATGATATCCTTACTTAGGCGTTTCACCGTGGCCTTTGAGTCTTGGACACGACGCTTCTCCTCCTTGAGGTCTTCCTGGGTATTGAGCATTTTATACTTGAGTCTCTCCCCAAGTTCCTTAATAGCTCTCCATGCAGCATTCCTTGCAGAGTCAAAGAATGACGGGTGCATTTCAGAGTTGGTGAACATGCAGAATCCCGTACTCTTGGAATCGTCCTCCTTGTCTTTGTACAAATGGAGTTGCACCCACCAATACTCTTGTCGTTCGTCTATCACAGGAAATCCCTTGTACACAGCTTCACCATTCATTCCCAAGACAAGCATGAGGTTCTTGAGTATATTGGGAAATTCTGTCTCACACTCTAGGGTCATAGTCATCAATGGTCCCTTCTTGACAGATTCATTGATGGTGGACATCTACAAAAATAGATGAGAAGGATGATTAGGAAAAGTTTTACGAGATGAAAAGACAAGTGTAAGGTTGGAATATAGAGTTTTCCTAAGGGTTTTCCTTAGTCTAATCCATCCTAGGGTCACGATCCTACAGGCAACACAGTGCTCTGATACCATCTGTAAGATCTCCCCATGATAAGGTAAGATCCCTGTGATTGCAGTGCTAGTCCCTGGATCAAAATGCTAGCACCCACAGTTTAAGATGAAGTACACAGAAACAAAGGTCATTATTACATCGCACATCCAGGAGTATAATAGTTCTTACAACTCACTTAGCCTAAGGCTAAGACACAAGTTCACATAACATAATAATAATAGAGTCCTTAGTCTTCATGTGCCACAGGCAAGCATGTCGAGTGTAGACTCGCAACCCTACTCATCATCAGAGTAACCTGCAACATAATAAGTTACAGCCACATGGGTCAATACATTTGGAATTGTATTGGCAAGTGATACCAAAGATACTTAGTATAATCCAACTACTACATGAATATATGGCTAAGTGGGGTTATGGCTGGCTTTGCTAAAATTAGTTTAACTTATAATTTTTGAAGAAGTTTTTCATTCAAGCTATAAGGTACCAATGATAGACATCACTAAACCTTTATCCCTGTTCACCCATAAGTTTTAACTTAGAGAAATTTGGGTGAGGAGATTATTGAACTACTTCACTGTCTTGAGGCTCAGAAGTTGTCCATGACCGAGGACACAGCTAAGTACTTAGATTTATCCTCTCGAGAGGTGGTGCAGTTTCCCCACAAGACTCGACATGCATCGAGACAAGACCTTTCAGAAGCAATCCCTCGGACCACCACGGACGCGTTCCATCCTATCACATCTACCACCTTCTATCCGTTTGGCTGAGTTCTTGCAACTTAGTTGGTCAAGGCAGAGCCCATATGCCATGTGGTTGCACTGGAAGCTTCATGACAAGAATGTCTCCAATCTCTTTGTTCCTGGGTGGCCATCCACAAGTGTGATACACTAGCTGACCATAGACACGGCCCCTGAGTAACCACTCAACATAATCCAAGCAAGTCCCAATCCACCCAGGTGTTTCATTAATAATAGTTGTTTTCTTAGTCAAACAAAAATAATATCTTTCCATACTATCTTGATATGTATTTTCCACCCACAAATTCTACTAGCATAGCTAAGCATTCTAGCATACAAAGTCCTTTAACTAGGGGATACTACCAAGATATAATCTATAGGATAGCATAGCATAGTATAATAACATAGGAATAATTCTATCATGTTAAGATCTACCAAAATATCACTAGTGCAATAGTGAAAATAATAGGACATGGGATGAAATATCACTTGCCTTGGTAGTTAGGGGAATAGGTACAATCCTCACAGCAACAAACTTCACAATCCACACAATCTACACAAGATTAATACAACAACAATAATTCAATCAATAAAACAATACAAAAACATGAATGCATGCTAAATGCAATGATATGATCACAACTCTATAATTTACAAAGTCTACAATACTGAGGATAGAATACCTCATCTAAAAGCATAAGAAATACTCAAAAATAATTTAGAGAACAATTTTTGTGAGCAAAATACTCCTAAAAAGGTTCTACCTATAATTCCATTTTTCCAGAGGCAAAACCGTGAAATAAGGCCTCCATAATAAAGGTCTCATTTTTTGAATCCATAGACACCAAATTTGTATTTTTCTGATTTGTGGATCAAAAGTTATTGAATTTCTAAGTTAAATACGAAATCAGTCTAATTTTCTATTTAAACGAAATAGCCTGGCGACGTGGCGCTTTCCTATTGGCTGGTACCGGTTCGGCCGGATCGACCGCTGTGGGCCGTCAGATTTTAAGTGACTACGGACGGATCTGATTAACCCGGACCGCTTCGTCTGCATTCTAATCCTAGCCGCAGACGCGAGATCTAATGGTTCCTGGGACCTAGCCGGGAGCGGGCAGTGCTGACCAGCTGCGCGCGGCGGCGAAGCGTCGGCTGATGGCGGTCCGGTGGTTCTATAGGGGCAAGGAGTCCGTGGACACATACAAGAGGTCAGGGAGGTCGTGGCGGTCTCGATGGAGGTTACGGTGGCGTGGGGGGGGGGTGCTCTGGCTTAGCTCTGATTCCTCGCCGGAGTTGCGTTGCCGGCGGAACTCACGGCTCAGGGACGGAGATGATGACCTGGGGCTCAAACCAGCCAGCAAGGAGGTCAGTGTGATGCACACGGACCAGCACGACCTAGCAGAGACCAAAAAGGGGCGACGGAAACCCTACCTTCACCGGAACGAGCGAGGGACGACGGCGGCAAAGGAGTTCGCCGGACTTGGTCCGCGTCGTTGATCTGGGGCAAGAGAAGACACGTGGCTCGGTCAGTAGGTGTGCCAGGACATGGGGAAATAGATGGGACAGAGGTGAGGGCGCCGGGCGGCCTGGACTCACCGGAATCGTCGCCGGAGTTCCGTTAGTGAGCGGCGTTCGAGCTCGAAATTTGGGGAGCCTGGGGGCTCTCCGGGGGTGGCGACTGGGGGAAAATGACGAGGAGGGGGTGAGGATTAAGTAGGAGCAATCACTAGGGAAATTATTACGCGAAACGGCCGGAATCAAATCGATTCGAAAACGGTTGAGAAGTGCGGGGGTTTGCTCGACGGCGGGGTTGAAGACGATGGGGTGGTGGGGTGACGTGGCGTGGGCCGGCTTGTCAGCGAGAGGGGGTAGCGAGGGGCACGGTAAGAAAGCGGGGGAGAGGGGAAAACGCCGGGTGGGCTTAATGGGCCAGATTAGGCCAAATTGCTGTTGCTGTAGTTTGAATTCTTTCCCTCCTTTTCTTTTTCCAATCTAGTTTTCTCCAAAAATTTTGATTTAATGATTCAAATTGATTCAAACCAATTTGTGAAAATTTGTAAAAACTGAAACTAGGTTTTTAGGGTATTATAAAACATATTTACCCTCCATTTTAATCCAACGTACTTACTTGGACTTAATAGGTAATATAGCATTTTCTTTGGTTCCATTTTCAAAAAAATTCATATCTTTCTAACCATGGCCCAAAATTGCACCAAATTTTTGGAGGAAGATTCTAAATGCAATGCAAAAACATGCTATGATGATATGAGTGCAATGATGATGATTTCAGATGAAATTTTGGGATGTTATATTGCATGTGTGTTATTTTCACAAACCACATATGGATCCACCAGTGGCATTGCATGTGTGTTCTTTTCATTAACCACATATGGATCCACCAGTGTCATTGCATGTGTGTTCTTTTCATTAACCACAACAAGAGTCATTGCATGTGTGTTCTTTTCACAAACCACATATGGATCCACCAGAGTTCATTTCATGTTTGTTCTTTTCACAAACCACATATGGATCCACCAGTGTCATTGCATGTGTGTTCTTCTCACAAACCACATATGGATCCACCAGAGTTCATTGCATGTGTGTTCTTTCACAAACCACATATGGATCCACCAGTGTCATTGCATGTGTGTTCTTTTCATTAACCACACCTAGAGTCATTGCATGTATGTTCTTTCAGCAAACCAAATGGATCCACAAGTGTCATTGCATGTGTGTTCTTTTAATAAACCACAACTAGAGTCATGGCATGTGTGTTCTTTTCACAAACCACATATGGATCCACCAGAGTCATTGCATGTCTGTTCCTTTTATTGACCACAGCTAGAGTCATTGCATGTCTGTTATTTTCACAAACCACATGGAAACAGCTAAAGTCATTGCATGTTTTTCTTTTCATAGACGACATATGGATCCACTAGTGTCATTGTATGTGTGCTCTTTTCACAAACCACAACTAGAGTCATTGCATGTCTATTCTTTTCACAAACCACATGGATCCACCAGTGTCATTGCATGTGTGTTCTTTTAATAGACCACAACTAGAGCCATTGCATGTGTGTTATTTTCACAAACCACATATGGATCCACCAGTGTCAATGCATGTCTCTTATTCGCATTAACCAGAACTAGTGTCATTGCATGTATGTTCTTTTCATAGGCCACATATGGATCCACCAGTGTTCATTGCATGTGTGTTCTTTTCACAAACCACATATGGATCCACCAGTGTCATTGCATGTGTGTTCTTTTCATTAACCACAAATAGTGTCAGTGCATGTCTGTTCTTTACACAAACCACATATGGATCCACTAGAGTCATTGTATGTCTCTATTCTTTTCATTAACCACAACTAGTGTCATTGAATATCTGTTCTTTTCATAGACCACATATGGATCCACCAGAGTTCATTGCATGTGTGTTATTTTCACAAACCACATATGGATCCACCAGTGTCATTGCATGTGTTTTCTTTTTATTAACCACATCTAGTGTAATTGCATGTGTGTTCTTTTCACAAACCACGTATGGATCCACCAGAATCATTGCATGTCTTTATTCTATTCATTAACCACAAGTAGTGTCATTGCATGTCTGTTCTTCTCACAAACCACATATGGATCCACCAGAGTTCATTGCATGTGTGTTCTTTTCACAAACCACATATGGATCCACTAGTGTCATTGCATGTGTGTTATTTTCATTAACCACAGCTAGAGTCATTGCATGTATGTTCTTGTCACAAACCACATGGATCCACCAGTGTCACTCGGTGTGTGTTCTTTTCACAAACGACATATGGATCTGTTGGGGGGATACCCCCGGGTAGGGTCACGCCGAGGTATAAAGGCCCAGTTAGCCAAGGTTCGGCAAGGCCAAACCGGATGCTGGCCGGGTCACCTCAAGGCAGGACGAATCACGGCGTAACCTGGACCAGGGGGCGTCCGCGTAACTAAGTCTCATCCGACTTAAGCAGTAAGTCGGAAATGCCTATCTAAATTGTATGTAGGAACGGGTGTGGCCGGATCAACTATGATCCGGGTCACATCTAGCTTCTAGGAGAAGGAAGGAATCTCGCTGGTCAAAAGAAGCCCCGGTACGCACTGCATGAGCAAAGCGGACAAGGGCAGGACCACCGAAGCGTGGCCGACAAGGGTGACGACGCTCATGTCGGCTGATGCAGGGGCCGTAGAGGCTCACGTAGCCTCTGCATGTGTGACGCGGGGGAAAAGCAACCCGTTCGGTTTACTACTTTGGGAGAAGGCATATTCTTAGGAATATGCCTCCACGTATGCCCTAAGTGGAGACCTTGCCACCCCTATATAAGGAGGGCTAGGGCCTCTATAGAAGGAGTTGGGCTATTCTGATTTGGCTGAGGGTTTTAGGGGTGAACTGTATGCGAGAGTAAGAGAGCTTCTTCTTCCTCCTCTCTCCGATACAGCTCTAGGAGCACTTGTAATCTTGGAAGCAAAGAAAATACAAATTTCTATGTGAGGAATCACCTCATTATCCCTCCATGGATTCCCCAAGCGTGTATTAGTCCCCACCTTTAGCCTATCCATGGCATCTGCCGTGACACCACCACGATAGTTGGCGCCCACCGTGGGGCTAGTGGCGCTAGCAGGGGTCAAGATTCGGATGGGAAACCTCATCGGCACCGGCGAACGCATCGTCTCCGGGCTTGTTCAGCGCTTTGGAGTGCTGGACTTCGTCAGCGACAACGCTGGCTGCTTCGGCACACGCCCACTTCCACGCAATGGCCTCTTCGTCAAGCTCGGTGCGCACAAGGTCTACGTTGCTGTCGATGTGTCATGTGTTCATCCGCGACACGTCGTCGAGGCAGGGGAGCCACCCCTTACCGCGGTTCGCGGGACGCGTATTGCTCGCTCCCCGGACCATGTAGAGGTGATGATGACTACGCCTGGTGCGGGCGCAAGCAAGGATCCGGCGCCAGATCCGGAGGTAACGCCTAAGGCACCGAGGAAAGCTAGAGGTCCTCCACTAGAGAGGACGGAGAATGTGTTGAGGGAAGCGATGGATAGCTTGGCAAACCCTGTAGTAGCAGTAGTAGATCCGGATCGGGCACAGGCCGAGCTAGAGGAAAAGGGCAAAAAATACTAGAGGGTGCGAAAAAGATTGCCGCGGCTCAGCAGTCATTGAATATGACGCTGCTTGAGTACGCGAAGGCAAACAAAGTTGATGCTGTAAAAGTGAAGGGGAGAAATATCATGAGCGAAATGAACAGAGATGGTGATACTGGAATTGAGGGATCGGAGAACTGTTTGTCCGTGGGGCTGCCGAGGTACAGTACCCCGGCAATGAACCTCAGAGCAGCAGATGCAGCTGCATCCGAGTTAGAGGGTCTAACGGGTGAGGCCCGACAAAGACAACAAGATAGGGTTAATGAGCTGGTTCGGATCGCGAACAGACAAAATGAGGAACTACTCAGAGCTAACCCAGAGAGAGCTGGGGCCTCCAAGATCGTTCATTCGGCGATCGGTAACCCAGAGAAATCCACTGGAGCCGCATCGTCTCCTCATGGTGGACCAAGGAGAGAAGAGGTAGTAACCTCGGCCAGAAGAAACAAGCAGATCGTCCCGTATGACCCAACACAGGCAGGGAAAGGAAAAGAAGCACAGAAAACATAATGATCGACAAAGCGTGAGCCGAGGTGAAGCTGGCAGAGGTAACCACGACCAAGGCAATTCCGGTCAAGGGAACGCCGTCAACGGCAATGCCGGACAGCGAAACTCGGCGGGAGCGGGACAACCGCAGCAGCGGAATGTACCGAGGCAAGAGCAAAGTGCCAGCCGAGGTATGTAATAGAGAGGTGCTCCACGAGAGCAAAACTGGTACAACAATGGAGATTCGGAAATGGAAAACGCGGGATACCCAAGGCCGGACTATCATGTGATAGGGTCAAGATTGGGAAGCAGGGATTTGATGTCGGATGATGCCAGGTTAAAACTGGATCGACTGTATAGGTCGGAACAAATCGAATGTCAAGGTCCTCCGGGTCCAGCGTGTTTTGGGCCCTAGATCATGAAGGAACCACCGGTACCCAATTTCCAGTTACCCAGGGGTACGAAGACGTATGACGGCAGTACCAAGCCGGAAGATTGGTTGATAAACTATGCTACAGTTGTGAAAATTGCCACAGGCAATTTGAGATGGGTTGTGCGATACGTACCCAAGATGTTGGAAGGGCCGGCAAGGGTATGGTTGAACAATTTGCCACCCGGAAGCATTAACTGCTGGATAGATTTCGAGGAGATATTCATCAGCAATTTTTCAAGTACGTATCAGAGGCCAAATAGGCCACAGACCCTAGCTATGTGCAAGCAAAGGCCGAATGAGACGGACCGGGAGTTCCTAACCCGGTGGTGTATGGTGAGAAACTCATGTGAGGGCGTGATAGAATCACAGGCCATAGCATGGTTTGCACAAGGATGCAGATATGCAAGCGAACTATGGCAAAAGTTGCAAAGGAAAATGCCAACCACGTTGGCAGAGATGATCTGGATTGCTGATTCGTATGCTCTGGGTGATCCGACACAACCTAGGCTCGTGTCGAACGAGTCAAACGATGAGTACTACCAGAGAGATGGAGCCGGGTCATCCCAGAGGAATGACCAGAGAGGGAAAAGAAGGGATGACAGACCAGATCATCGATACGGTTCACAGCAAGTTGGAGCTGTGAATCAGGATCAGCCCGGAGCAGGGGGCAGCCAACGTCAGAAAATTGGAGGGCAATGGACTCCGAGAAATGATGGCAAGAAAACTTGGACGCCAGAGCAAAAGAAACAGTGGCAAGAAAAGAAGGACCGTCCGAGGTATACTTATGAGTCGATGTTGGATCAACCATGTAAGTTTCACACGCCCAATCCGAGCAACCCAGCGGGTCATACAACGAGGCAATGTGAGTGGATGCGCAAGATTGAACAAGGTGGTTCGGGGAATGCTCAGGCACCCTGGAATGATCAGCCTCGGCATGAGTTACCCCGGCAGCAATTTCTCTCCAGAGCGAACACGCAACAGCTAATGTTGCCTCCCCCTCCACCGAGGTATGATACCAATGAGAGAAGGGATGCGCGGTGCATCAGGTGGAAATTCTGCATCAGCCGGATCAGAGGTACCCCGGAAATGAGGGGAGGACTGAGTACAGAGAGCATCATCAGAGTTACTGCGTATTCACCACTGAGGAAACAGATAGAAAGAGCTTGCAGTGCCGACATATGGAGGTGAATGCAGTAATGCCTGCAGTGACGAGGTATATGCCTTGCTCTGACCAAGAAATCATCTAGAGCATAAAGGATCATCCCAAGCTTATGCCAAGTCCTGGTTCGTATGCGTTGGTGCTGGATCCGACATTCATTGGGCCTAGCATTAATGTAAGATTCTCAAAGGTACTGATCGACAATGTCAGTAGCATTAACATCATGTATGCGGACACAATGCACAAGTTGGGAATCTCGGAGAACATGCTACAGGACACGAGGACAACTTTCCATGGCATTGTGCCTGGCATTTCTTGCGAGCCCATAGGCAAGGTCTGGGTTAACGTATTTTTCGTCACAAGAGATAACTGCCGAACCGAGAATTTGGAGTTCGAGGTGGTGAACTTGGAAAGTGCGTACCACGCGTTACTCGGAAGGCCAGCGCTGAACAAGTTCATGGCAAGCTGTCACATTAGTTACTTAAAGATGAAATTGCCCGGGCCAAACGGAGGATTACCATTGCTAGTGATTTCCGACGTTCCATGGAATGTGCGTCGGCCGGGTCTAACTTAGCCGAGTCACTTGTGATTGCGCAGGAGAAAAGGAAGATTCAAGAGGTGGCGGCATTGGCTCAGTCCATGCAGCAGTATATGCCGGCGCTGAGTAACCCGCATGGAAGTGTCTCTTTCCAAGCCATGAAAGATAGCAAGAAGATTCCCGTTGATGATATGTTCCCAGAGAGCACCGTAACAATTGGTGTCGGGCTAAGTGATAAATAGGAAAGCGAGCTCGTCAGCTTCCTCCGTGAGAATTGGGACATTTTTGCTTGGTCCACACAGGACTTGCAAGGTGTTCCGAGCGAGTTGGCCGAGCACTCTTTGAATGCGAGACCCGGAGCAAAGCCGGTGAAGCAACCTCTCCGCCGCTTCGCCGAAGATAGGAGTAAAGTCATCGGGGATGAGATAGCTCGGTTGCTAGCTGCAGGATTTATCATGGAGGTCCTTTACCCAGATTGGCTGTCTAATCCGGTGCTGGTGGAAAAGAAGAAGGATGATCCGAATGTGGCGGTGGTTTGCCATATGTGTATCGATTACACGAACCTGAACAAGGCGTGTCCAAAAGATCCATTTCCACTACCAAGGATAGATCAGGTCATAGACTCAACTGCTGGATGTGAATTGTTGTCTTTCATTGATACATATTCTGGTTTCCACCAGATACCTCTGAATCCGGATGATCAAATAAAGACTGCATTTATTACCCCGTATGGGGCTTATTGCTATCGCACCATGCCGTTTGGTTTACGTAATGCAGGGGCAACGTACCAAAGATGTATGCAAAAATGTTTGCACGATCAAATTGGTCAAAATGTACAAGTATACATAGATGATGTGGTTATCAAGACCAAGGAAAGCAAAACGCTCCTTGACGATATCAGGCAAACGTTTGCGAACCTAAGAAGGTTCCGGATGAAACTTAACCCGGAAAAATGTACCTTCGGTGTCCCGGCTGGGAAATTGCTAGGTTTTCTTGTTTCCAGCCGAGGTATCGAGGTTAATCCAACTAAAATCCGGGCCATCGAACGGATGGAACTGCCGAAGTGTCTTAACGATGTCCAGAAGTTCACGGGTTGCCTGGCATCGCTAAGTCGGTTTGTATGTCGGTTGGGAGAAAAGGCATTACCTCTCTACCAACTCATGAAGAAGTCGGATATGTTCGTTTGGACACCGCATGCCAATGAAGCCTTTGCCCACCTGAAGAAGATGTTAGCCACTACACCAGTGTTAGCCTCACAATTATCAAAGGAGCCAATATTGCTCTATATAGCCGCAACCAACCGAGTTGTAAGTGAAGTGATAGTGGTGGAGCACGACGAGGAAGGTAAGTCGGTGCAAAAGCCAGTGTATTACCTGAGCGAGGTGTTATCAACCTCAAAGCAGAACTATCCGCACTATCAAAAGGTGGCGTATGGCGTGTACATGGCCGCTAAGAAGCTGAAGCACTACTTTGAGGAACATCCTATCAGGGTCATATGTGAGGCCCCCATATCCGAGATAATGAGTAACAAGGATGCGAGTGGAAGAATTGCAAAATGGGCAATTGAACTAGCTCCTTATGCGCCACAATATGACAGAAGAGAGGCAATCAAGTCTCAAGCTGTGGTGGACTTTTTTGTGGACTGGGCCGAGGTGCAATACGAACCGCCGTTGCCATATCCGAACTATTGGCGAATGCACTTTGATGGATCAAAAACAAAAACCAGGCTAGGTGCCGGAGTTGTACTTACCTCGCCAAGGAAGGACCAGCTGAAATACGTGCTACAGATCTATTTCGCGGCATCAAACAATGTCGCTGAGTATGAAGCGCTTGTGCACGGGCTCAAGGTGGCAAAAGAGATTGGGATACGTCGGATCGTATGCTTTGCGACTCGGATTTGGTGGTACAGCAAGTGTCGGGACTGTGGGACGCCCTTGATCCAAACATGGCACTGTACCGATTTCATGTACAGAAGATATCTGGTTACTTTGAGGGATGCGAATTTCATCATGTACCCCGGGTGGAAAATGAGGCTGCCGACATGCTGTCAAAGCTCGGGTCAACCCGACAAGCAGTTCCACCGGGTGTAGCATTAGAGCACCTCAGGAAACCATCCATCAGACCATCCCCAGAAACCGACTCCATTTATGTCCCAGAGGACACGGAATTCGGAGTTGTACCCATGGACATTGACACGGGAGGTGGCGCGCAAAACCCGGGGACTGCCTCGTCGAACCCGGGGACTGCTTCGCAAGACCCGGGGACTGCTCAGCCTGATCCGGTTGAGGTTATGCCGGTGGATATGATGGAAATTGATGAGGATCTGTTCCCTATGCGAGCGATACCAGCTTGGGCACTACCTACATTTCAATTCCTGAAAGATGGAACGTTACCCACTGAGGAAGTGCTGTCCAGGCAAACACAGAGGAGGGCAAAGGCATACACGATCATCAATTCCGAACTATACAAAAGGAGTGTGACCAACGTCCTCCAGCGATGCGTTGACCCGGAAGAAGGGCTTGACATCCTCCGAGATATACATCAAGGGGAGTGTGGGCATCATGCCTCGTCCCGAGCCTTGGTGGCAAAAGCTTTCCGGCACGGATTCTACTGGCCAAGTGCCTTAGAGCAAGCAGAAGATTTGGTGAAAAATGTAATGGTTGTCAGAGGTATGCTACCAAGACACATATGCCAATGTCAGAACTCAAGACCATACCAATTACATGGCCATTTGCCGTATGGTGCTTGGATATGGTTGGTCCGTTCAAACCAGCAAGGGGAAATATGACTCACATTTTGGTCATGGTGGACAAATTTACGAAATGGATTAAAGTGAAGCCTATAAGAAAATGTGATGGAGCTACGGCCGTGACGTTTCTCAAGGACATCATCTTGAGGTACGGTTATCCTCACAGTATCATAACCGATAATGGCACAAATTTTGTGGAAGGAGCATTCGTGCGTTTTTGCCGGGATAAGAAGATCCGGCTGGACGTAGCCTCGGTAGCCCACCCCGCATCGAACGGACAAGTGGAAAGATCCAACAGATTAGTATTATCCGGGATAAAACCCCGGCTCATTGAGCCGCTGCAAAGATCAGCGCGGTGCTGGATAGAAGAGCTACCAGCGGTACTGTGGAGTTTAAGAACAACTCCGAATCGATCAACATGCTACACGCCATTTTCTGGTATATGGGGCAGAAGCTGTATTACCAGCCGACATAGAGCATGATTCGCCTAGGGTCACCCAATACACAGAAGCCGAAGTGCAAGAAGCCCGGAAAAATGATGTTGATCTGCTGGAAGAAGCGAGAGAACTGGCATTGTCCAGATCCGCCATATATCAGCAAAATCTCCGACGCTATCATAGCCGGAAAGTAAGCCCCCGAGTCTTTCGGGAAGGCGATCTGGTGCTCCGGTTGGTACAATATACTACCGGCATGCATAAATTATCTCCCCCATGGGAAGGGCCGTTCATCGTGAGCAAAGCATTGCACAATGATTCTTATTATCTTATAGATGCAAAGCCACATGAAAAGAACAAGGTGGACAGGTCCGGCGAGGAATCTAAGCGTTCATGGAATATAGCTCTACTTCGTCCCTTCTACACTTAGCAAAGAAGTGTATGTATCCGAGTCTCCTCATGTGTCGGTATGTATGCCGGCAATGAGCTAATCAATGAAATGTTGGCACCTCGAGCAGTAACTCGGGGACTTCCTTAATAATGTTTGTTGTCTTTTGTGCATTAGCTGGAATAAGTTGTTCTACTTAACTCGGATTAGTAATGTGTGAGCACCAAGAACCCAACTCTTCGACTTGCTGCTGTCCAACAAAAATTGGCTTTATGGCAAGCAAGAGAACAAGTTTGGAATTGCGTAGCACACGAAAAACGACTAAGCAAAAGAACTTAATTGAGCCGACGTTTGTTTTTCGGACTAACCTTGTGTTTACTTTCAGATTGTTATGATGTTTTATTTTTGAGCTAAGCCTAAAAGTTTCCCAGTATTGTTAAGACAATTTTTGAGGCTCGGATTCGTAAGTCGTAAAACCGAATCAAGGTAGACACGAGCCGAGCTAAAAGATTGGAAAAACAAGAAAAAGAAACTCGGGGACTACGCCCAAGTTAATCCAGCATAGGAACTTAGTAGCAAAATATCACATGTATATGGGATACAATTCCACCCGGCATACCGGGGATCTGACAAATTTTCAAGTTTTTTCGCTCAAGGAGCAGCAGGAGGAGGAAGTTCAGCATCATCTTCGCCGTCTTCGATATCCGAAGTGTCGTCCTCTTCATCACCGTCCGAGCCATCTTCATCGTTCTCAACCCCTTCGTCCCTAGCCGCTTCCAGGAAGCTCGGTTCCTCAACCCATTCATGAATGGGAGCGTATTCGATGAGGCTATGGGCGCATGCCTGACGCCGAGCTACCCACTCTGGGTCATTGGTCCATTTGGATCCGGTGCGCAGACACGTCAAGAGGTTGAGATCGATCTTCTCATACCATGTAAGTATGTGGTGAAGAACGGTATCAGCTGCAGCGCGCCCATCGGACTCCCTCCAGAGGTCGAGTTGGGCCTCGGTTTCCATCAGCTTCTCAACAAGAATTGCGGTGGTCTCCGGAGTATCTTCTCCAGGCCAGAACGTGTTGAAGATGCGAACTGCAACATCGAGGATGTCCTTGCCATAATTCTTGAGGAGCTCCACGCGAGATGACAAGCTGACCAACAGGTCCTCCATGTCATAGGGAATCTCTTCACCGTCAGGAGCGGTGGGGGTACCCCTTTCTCGGCGGAAGTCCGCAACTGCTGTGCTCGCAATAGCAGCGCCCTCTGGAAATTTGCCTGAAAACAAGGCAAAGGAAGAAGGTAAAGAAAAGACATATGAAGTAACCCGGAGAAGTATGTCGGATAAGGGAAGGAACTTACACGATATATGGCTAAGGATCCGGGTCAGCTCCCTGATACAGTCACCACGCCTTTTGCGAAGCTGCGCAAGCTCAGCATTCGCTGATACAAGCTGGATGTCGGACTCCTTGAGCAGATCCTGGTCCTTGGCAATATGGAGAGTGAGGCGCTCGCGGTCTTCTGTGAAATCCTGGCCAACCTTTTGGAGCTCGGACTGGTGCTGGACTCTCATTTTCTCCATCTCGGCCTTGAGCCTAGCGATCTCATCGTCCTTGGTCTGGAGGAGGGCGAGCTCATCATCTTTTTTCTTAAGCTCGGCTTGGTGCTGCCCTTCTTGTTCGAGAAAATGCAGCATCATATCAGGCACGGGCACACTATCTTCAAGAGATGCTGAAATAGTGTGTTGACCCGGCAGAGCCGAGGTATGAATGTTTGCCGAGCCAAGGAGAAAAGGAGATGGAAAGCACAGTAAGGTCGGACAAAAACGACTTACCCTTGATCTGCTCCAGGTTCTTCCGCATAATCTTGTTCTCAGCCTCCACCCTAGTTGCGGAAACCAAATGATGAGATTAGTTCGGCAGATGAAGATGAAGAAAAACGGAGCAGCGCCAAGGGAGAAATTTACCCCTTTTCTCGTACTCCGCGAGAAGTGCAGTTTGCTTTGCGCGTATCCAGGAGACGCTGGAATTCAGCACTCCGGCGATTGGTGGTCACCGGAAAAGAGTGCAAAAACATAAATTAGCTTGGTGCATATTCGAAGTGTACAAGATCCAGGCCAAGTGGAACTTAACCCGGCTCTAGGTGTGTGCATATTCGAAGTGTACGAAATCCAAGCCAAGTGGAACTTAACCCGGCTCTAGGTGTGTGCATATTCGAAGTGTACAAAATCCAGGCCAAGTGGAACTTATCCCGGCTCTAGGTGTGTGCATATTCGAAGTCTACAAGATCCGGGCCAAGTGGAACTTAACCCGGCTCTAGGTGTGTGCATATTCAAAGTGTACAAAGTCCGGGCCAAGTGGAACTTAACCCGGCTCTAGGTGTGAGCATATTCGAAGTCTACAAGATCCGGGCCAAGTGGAACTTAACCCGGCTCTAGGTGTGTGCATATTCGAAGTGTACGAAATCCGGGCCAAGTGGAACTTAACCCAGCTCTAGGTGTGTGCATATTCGAAGTCTACAAGATCCGGGCCAAGTGGAACTTAACCCGGCTCTAGGTGTGTGCATATTCGAAGTGTACTAAATCCGGGCCAAGTGGAACTTAACCTGGATCTAGGTGTGTGCATATTCGAAGTTATCAAGGAGCTACATTAGTTTTCTAAGGAGCATCCGGCCGAGTAGCAAGTTACTCCCCCGGAGGCTCGGGGACTAATGGTTATATTACTAAATACCTACAACTGGCTAAGGAAAACGAGTAACGTACCTCCATCATCCGACCCGCGATGTTGAGCGCCTTAAAGGCTGGGTTCATCTGAGCGGAGAATTCGGCGGGACCGAACTTCTCCGGGAGATCAGCGTCTTGGACTACCTCTGCCTTGTTCCAATTCATGACGAATTCAATCTAGCTCGGAGGTTATCGCTTGCTGGTGGGCATATGGGGCGCCACCAAGCCCTTCGCATGTGCCTCCTTCCTCTCAACCAAGGCAAGAGCTGGGCTGGTGTGCAGAACCATTTGTTGTGCATCGGTTGGCTCGGCAGGGGCGTCCTTCGCTGCTAGAGCTTTCTTGGGGAGCATGGATGCAAGGGTACGCTGCCCAGCCTCGACGAATGCTGCCTTAGTAGCGTCAGGAGCCTTTTTGCCCTTTGGCTGCTGGGAAAGGGGAAGTGGTTGCAGTGGATCTTCCTTTAGGAACTGCCGGGGTAGTTCCTCGCCGAGATTGAGAAGACTCGGATGAGGCGGAGGAACTCGGCGCTGGAGCTCTGGGTGTTGGACTTGGCGCCGCCGCTGATGTTCTTGCCACCGGAGTTGGTGCTGGTGCCGGGGGTTGGTGTTGGTGCTGGTTTGGTTGCTGGTACTAGAGCTGGTGCTGGTGTCGAGGTAGTCTCGGTAGCTGCTGGTTGCGGCGAAGCCGAAGTTGTGGATGCCGCCGCCTCAGCTGGGCCGGTCTCCCCCGCTCCAAGGTTACCCCCCTCTTGATGAGGTGGAATAGAACCCGGAGCAGCCGCAGGACCCTCTGGAATAGGGCTCAGCGGGCGTGACTCGTCGTCACGAGGAGGAGAAGGGCTAGGTCGGAGCGGCGAAGAGATGCTGGATCCACTCTGAGGGACCTCCACCGCAGCCCTGCCGAATCAAATAGTGTCAGAAAAGAGACTACAACAATGCAATGAAGAACAAGTTGCAGAGGGAAAAAAATACTTACGCATGCCAGGTTTGGGGCTCCTTGGGTTTCCGAGCCCTTGGAGCTGGGGCCTTGCCCGCTAGCTTGGAGGCAATCTTGTCTCCGGACTTCTTTCTCCTTTTGGCAGGCTGAGAAGGTCCGGAGGAGGAACTTGATGTAGCTTCGCGCTTCTTCTTCGGTGCTACCGGAACAGGTTCGCCCATAGCAAGGGGAGGGTCTTCGTGGATGTACCCACCGGGGTTAGCTGATGCCGGAAAAGCATAAGAAAGGGGGATAGCGTCAACAGGTTCCATCACCTTGACATCCGAGTCATCTTCATCATCGGGCCAATCTCTAATAGAAGAGAGTTTACCAGTCGGTCGCTTCGTGGCGTCGGTCATCGGGAGGAACATCTCCTGGTCCGTCTCTTCCTCGTCCGGGATCTCCCGGTCAGGTGCCCACTTAAGGGTCAGATCGGTGCCGTCCTCGAGGGTCTGCCAAAGGAATAGCTGAGGAAAAGAATGAACAACAGAGTCAAAAATGCAACAATGACCGACATATAATTAAATCCGGAGTAAGTTCGCGCCATGAAGCTTACCGCGGGAGGAAGCCTATCACAGCAAAAATGCTCAATTCCCCACGTCCACTCAGAGGAGAAATCCTTGTGGGTGGTGAAGAGAGCCTTAACCCGGCGATAGATCTCCGTGTTGCTCAACTCAAAGGATGAGGTCCGGTTGGGGTCGCGGCCGAAGCTCATGTGACACACCTTGTGAGTGCGCTTCTAGAGGGGGAGATCCGGTTGCGCACGAACGTGATCATAGCATCCTCGTTGCGCAACCCGAGCTTCTTCAGCTCCGCGAACCTCTTGCTGACCTGGTTTGCCAAGGCCGTGGGATTCTTGGGGATGACATCCCACAATTCCGGGTTAGGTGGACCCGGAGCATAGGGAAGCAGCCGGATCAAATCTTCGTTGCCCGTATTCCGGACATAAAAGAAAGTCCGAGCCGATCCTTTGCAGGAGTCCAGCCCGGTGACTCGGGGGAAAACGGAAAACCTCCGGGGTGAGATGGACGCAGCTCCGAACTGAGTGAGCTGCTTGTCCTTCGGATCTAACTCTACGTTCAGAATGAAATTACGATGAAGGCCGAAAAACCGGATCCATAGCTCCTTCGTGGGCCATAGTCCGGCATAGCCTTCGATCGTAGAAGCAAACACGGAAAGAGAAGTAATAGCGTTGGCAGGAAGGTGGTGCGGCTGGAGTTCGTAGGTGTTTAGCCAATCCCGGAAGAAATCGCTGACCGGCAAACCGAACCCCCGCTAGAAGTGGGACAAGAACACAACGTACTCACACGGATTGGGTGAGGGGGCTAATTCAGCGAAGGCAAGACGCGCATCGACGCCGGCGGGAATGCTTCTGGTGCGGTAGAGCCAGTCCAGGTCGTCTTGGCAGACCCAGGACCCGGCCCACGCACCACGGTCCGCTGTCGCGGCGTCCTCCTCCATTTCTTGCTCGGCGACTCTGAGCTCCTCCTCGTCATATGGTATTCGCTGCCCTCACTGGCGCTAGCGGCGGCGGGGGGCAAAGGTCTAGATTGGTAGCGACCCGTGGTGAGGGAGGCGCGTAGTGGTGGCGGTGACGCATATGTGTGGGGAAGCAGTGCGGCGGCGGCACTGCTACTTAGAAGCACTAGCGGTGGCACGGTCGCGGGGAAGACGAAGAAGAGGAAGAACTAGGGGCAGAGGGGCGCGTAAGGGAAAAAAATCCTAAGGGGTGCGCCCCTGCCCTATTTAACCACTCCCTCGAGGGGAAAGTGGGATCACATCTTGCGGATATGCCACGCGGTGTGACCGTGTATAGCTCACGTCGGCCAATCATCAGGGAGCCACACAGAAGGCCACAGGGTGGGGTTGATCCCATGACATGACGCATTGATGCGGTAAACGAGGAGGTAGGCGTGACGTGACCCGCGCAGTGACAACTGACAATTACAAGCTGTAGCTGGCCCTTAAAATGAGGCAACCTAATGATTAACCTCCACGTGGGTTAGCGTACGAGAGATGGAAAGAAGACCCGGACGAAACTGTGGTAACCCAGCCAGCAAGTGAACACTTGGAATGTGCAGAGGGAAAGTAAAACCCATGAGGTCCAAGTTGAAGTGGTAACCCGGCCGGCAAGTGAAAACATGGAACGTGCGAAGGGAACGTAAATCCATATAATCCGAGATAAGGAGGTAACTCGGAAATAGCGTCCAAAGCACATATATAATTGAACCTGATATGGCCTTAGCAACCAAGGCAGCTAAGACCGCACCAGCTTCGGGGACTAATTTTAGGGGGATACCCCTGGGTAGGGTCACACCGGGGTACAAAGGCCAAGTTAGCCCAGGTTCATCAAGGCCAAAGAGGATGCTGGCCGGGTCACCTCAAGGCAGGCCGAATCACGGCGTAACCCGGACCAGGGGGCGTCCGCCTAACTAAGTCTCATCTGACTTAAGAAGTAAGTCGGAAATGCCTATCTAACTTGTATTAGGAACGGGTGTGGCCGGATCAACTATGATCCGGGTCACATCTAGCTTCTAGGAGAAGGAAGGAATCTCGCTGGTCAAAAGAAGCCCCGGTCTGCACTGCATGAGCGAAGCGAACAAGGGCAGGACCACCGAAGCGTGGCCGACAAGGGTGACGACACTCATGTCGGCTGATGCAGGCGCCGCAGAGGCTCACGTAGCCTCTGCATGTGTGACGCGGGGGAAAAGCAACCCGGTCGGTTTACTACTTTGGGAGAAGGCATATTCTCAGGAATATGCCTCCACGTATGCCCTAAGTGGAGACCTAGCCACCCCTATATAAGGAGGGCTAGGGCCTCTGTAGAAGGGGTTGGGCTATTCTGATTTGGCTGAAGGTTTTAGGTGTGAACTGTATGCGAGAGTAAGAGAGCTTCTTCTTCCTCCTCTCGCCAATACAGCTCTAGGAGCACTTGTTATCTTGGAAGCAAAGCAAATACAAATTTTGTGTGAGGAATCACCTCATTATCCCTCCCTGGATTCCCCTAGCGTGTATTAGTCCCCACCTTTAGCCTATCCATGGCATCTGCCATGACACCACCACGACAGGATCCACCAGAGTTCATTTCATCTATGTTCTTTTCACAAACCCCATATGGATCCACCACTGTCATTGCATGTGTGTTCTTCTCACAAAGAACATATGGGTCCACCATAGTTCATTGCATGTGTGTTCTTTTCACAAACCACATACGGATCCACCAGTGTCAATGTATGTGTGTTCTCTTCACAAACCAGAACTAGAGTCATTGCATGTCTGTTCTTTTCACACACCACATGGATCCACCAAAGTCATTGCATGTGTGTCCTTTTAATAAACCACAATTAGAGTCATTGCATGTGTGTTCTTTTCACAAACCACATATGGATCCACTAGTGTCATTGCATGTGTGTTCTTGTCACAAACCACATATGGATCCACCAGTGTCATTGCATGTGTCTTCTTTTCACAAACCACATATGGATCCACCGGTGTCATGGATCCACTAGTGTCATTGCATGTGTGTTATTTTCACAAACCACATATGGATCCACCAGTGTCATTGCATGTGTGTTCTTTTCATTAAGCACAACTAGAGTCATTGCATGTGTGTTCCTTTCACAAACCACATATGGATCCAACAGAGTTTATTCATGTGTGTTCTTTTCACAAACCACATATGGATCCACCAGTGTCATTGCACGTGTGTTCTTCTCACAAACCACATATGGATCCACCAGAGTTCATTGCATGTGTGTTCTTTCACAAACCACATATGGATCCACCAGTGTCATTGCATGTGTGTTCTTTTCATTAACCACAGCTAGAGTCATTGCATGGTTGTTCTTTCCACAAACCAAATGGATCCACAAGTTTCCTTGCATGTGTGTTCTTTTCATTAACCATAGCTAGAGTCACTGCATGTGTGTTCTTTTCACAAACCACATATGGATCCACCAGAGTCATTGCATGTCTGTTCTTTTTATTAACCACAACTAGAGTCATTGCATGTGTTTCTTTTCATAGACCACATGTGGATCCACCAGTGTCATTGTATGTGTGTTCTTTTCACAAACCACAACTAGAGTCATTGGATGTCTATTCTTTTCACAAACCACATGGATCCACTAGTGTCATTGCATGTGTGTTCTTTTGATAAACCACAACTAGAGCCATTGCATGTGTGTTATTTCAAAAAACCACATATGGATCCACTAGTGTCAATGCATGTCTCTTCTTTGCATTAGCCACAACTAGTGTCATTGCATGTCTGTTCTTTTCATAGGACACATATGGATCCACCAGTGTTCATTGCATGTGTGTTCTTTTCACAAATCACATATGGATCCACCAGTGTGATTGCATGTGTGTTCTTTTCGTTAACCACAAATAGTGTCATTGCATGTGTGTTATTTACACAAAGCACATATGGATCCAGTAGAGTCATTGTATGTCTCTATTCTTTTCATTAACCACAACTAGTGTCATTGAATATCTGTTCTTTTCATAGACCACATATGGATCCACCAGAGTTCATTGCATGTGTGTTATTTTCACAAACCACATATGGATCCACCAGTGTCATTGCATGTGTTTTCTTTTTCTTAACCACATCTAGTCAATTGCATGTGTGTTCTTTTCACAAACCACATATGGATCCACCAGAATCATTGCATGTCTTTATTCTATTCATTAACCACAAATAGTGTCATTGCATGTCTGTTCTTCTCACAAACCACATATGGATCCACCAGAGTTCATTGCATGTGTTTTCTTTTCACAAACCACATATGGATCCACTAGTGTCATTGCATGTGTGTTATTTTCATTAACCACAACTAGAGTCATTGCATGTATGTTCTTTTCACAAACCACATGGATCCACCAGTGTCACTTGATGTGTGTTCTATTCATTAACCAAAGCTAGAGTCATTTCATGTGTGTTCTTTTCAGAAACCACATATATATCCACTAGAGTTATCGGATGTCTGTTCTTTTCACAAACCACATGGAAACACATAGAGTCATTGCAGGTGTGTTCTTTTCATTAACCACAGCTAGTCATTGCATGTGTGTTCTTTTCACAAATGACATATGGATCCACCAGAGTTCATTTCATGTATGTTCTTTTCACAAACCACATATGGATCCACTAGAGTCATTGCATGTGTATTCTTCTCACAAACCACATATGGGTCCACCAGAGTTCATAAATGTGTGTTCTTTTCACAAACCACATATGGATCCACCAGTGTCATTGTATGTGTGTTCTTTTCACAAACCAGAACTAGAGTCATTGCATGTCTGTTCTTTTCACAAACCACATCGATCCACCAAAGGCATTGAATGTGTGTTCTTTTAATACACCACAACTAGAGTCATTGCATGTGTGTTCTTTTCACAAACCACATATGGATCCACCAGTGTCATGGATCCACCAGTGCCATTGCATGTGTGTTATTTTCACAAACCACATATGGATCCACCAGTGTCATTGCATGTGTGTTCTTTTCATTAACCACATATGGATCCACCAGTGTCATTGCATGTATTTTCTTTTCATTAACCACAACTAGAGTCATTGCATGTGTGTTCTTTTCACAAACCACATATGGATCCACCAGAGTTCATTTCATGTGTGTTCTTTTCATTAACCACATATGGATCAAGCAGTGTCATTGCATGTGTGTTCTTCTCACAAACCACATATGGATCCACCAGAGTTCACTGCACGTGTGTTCTTTCACAAACCACATATGGATCCAGCAGTGTCATTGTATGTGTGTTCTTTTAATAAACCACAGCTAGATTCATTGCATGAGTGTTCTTTTCACAAACCACATATGGATCCACCAGAGTCATTGCATGTCTCTGTTATTTTCATTAACCACAACTAGAGTCATCGCATGTGTGTTCTTTTCTCAAACGACATATGGATCCACCAAAGTTCATTTCATGAGTGTTCTTTTCACAAACCACATATGGATCCACTAGTGTCATT